>JAULAV010006213.1:0-164040 GCA_030789695.1 Scilla litardierei
CTGACATGGCATAACCGACCATCAGCTTCTACAAAACAGCAGATTATCTCACCCACGAGGTGTCGAAGGAGCATCTCAGCCCGACGAAATCCTACCCGAGTCCTTTGTTGCGAAGATTCTAACATCAACACATGGTGCGAGATCCTTGCATCAACAGTAACTATCTAATCAAAACTCGAAACTAGATACGGAGTAATCAAAGGCCCTAAAAATTTTGGAGCCAAAATCCGGCACGCCTTATGCCCCTCCCATTGTCATCCATGTCCATATGCCTCATCATTCTTGAAATGCTATTGATCAAGTTTTTCTTGCCAGTCCATAATGCCTTAACCATTAAATATATTTAATTCTATCTATATTTCATTCATAAGATATCTTTAGGCAAAGGTTTCGCAATATGGCACAAGCCTATCCCACCGCCGTGCTAGCTAGATGCATAGGCATCACACTAACTCAAGAAGATGATATGTATGATGTAATCTGTGGCTCAAAGTTGCATCCAACCCATGAGGATTCATGTAACGCAAATGGGAGATAAAGTTCTTCCCCCACTTCTAAGTGGCCTTCAAGGCGGCACTACGTATGATGGCTAAATCCCCCGGCCACTTGCTAGCTACTTTTACCATCACCCTCCAATTGAATCATGGTGGGATTGAGAATCCTAGTCACCTTCTTGCAGTGACTGAGTCCATATTTCTCCCTTTTTCTTCCTATGCATCAATCGAGCCACAGACCATTGCTGCCTATCTTCGCTTTCTGATCAAGTCCCTGTTCCCATGCATCTCGCAACAGTGACTCCATCAGAATCTAACCTGCTTTAAAATGCAGAGAGAAGAGAACCCACTTTTGAGTGAGGAAAGGAGAATCTCAACAAATCACACGCTTACACCTAGCCTTTCTTTTTGGCCCCTCTTTCTTTAGGATCATTCTCATCATCAAATAAAGCGCAGAGAAAAAGAGATCAGGAATTGGTATCTATATCTATATATGTATATGTATGTTGCTCATCCAAAAGGCACCAGATGCTGCGTGAATGCAAAGCTTCAACAATAATCTTTACCCAAAGAAAGAAAATGATGTGATGTCGAGAGGAAGAACCCAGCCTTTGCACCATCCAACTTAAATGCCCTTGTCTTCTTTAATAAAGTAGTATCATACATTATGGTACTATTTGTTTATTCTATAAGATGCTTGCTAATTACTTAGTATGCTAATCTAATCTAATATCATACCTAAGCTATATATATTACTACATACTAATTAACTAAGTTCCTTTCTCCGATCATATCGACCTCTGTCAACTAATTAGCTCGAATTGCCGGCGATTGCTTGACTCCCTCAGCTTGAAGGACGACCCCGCGGATTCGGACTTGTACGGGCCACCCTCGATCAGGAGCTGCACCACATCGTTCATGGACGGGCGCATTGCGGGTGAGCTGCAGGTGCAGCGAATCGCGATCTTCAGTGCTTGAATCATCTCTTCCTTGAACGGGCTCCACGATAAGCGCTTGTCCAAGACCTCGACAGCGCCTCCTTCTGTCGCAGTCTTTGTCGAGACCCAGTGGATGATATCCTTGTTCTCGCCGAATTCTGTCTCGTTTGGCTTCTTGCCTGTCACGATCTCCATCAGCACCACCCCGAAGCTGTAGACATCGCACTTGGTACTGGCCTTTGAAGAATACGCATACTCTGTGTCGCCGTAACAAATGTTATGAATTCAAGAATTAGTTTAATTTAACTAGATGTGCAAAAATTAATGAAGCCTCACCGGGGGCTAAATAGCCGTAAGTCCCCGCGATAACGGTCGTGCTAGCGGAGTCATTCTCCCCACCGGCCTGCAACACTTTGGCGACGCCGAAATCGGCAACCTTCGGCTCGAACTCGGCATCGAGAAGTATGTTCGAGGTCTTGATGTCTCGATGAACGATCGGGAACAGGAGATCGTGATGCAAGTAAGCGAGCCCCTGGGCGACGCCGAGCGCAATCCGATGCCTCATGGGCCAATCCAGGAAGCTCCATCCGATCCCCGTGTGCAGGGCGTCCCACAGGTTGCCGTTCGGCATGTACTCGTAGACGAGAAGGTTGCTGTCCGAGCTCGAGAAGAAGCAGTAGAGCTTCACTATGTTCTTGTGCCGAATGCTGCCCAGCGTCTCGACTTCCGACCTCAGTTCTCTGCTCATGATCGGTTGGTCTGCGGCCGATTGATCCTTTGCCGCTTTCTGGCTCCACAGCTTCTTGACCGCGACAAGCTCGCCGCTGCTGAGCTCGATCTTGTACACGGTGCCCGACCCGCCGTGGCCGACGATGTTCTTGTCGATCAGGGCCTCGACGATCTCGTGCTGGTCGAAGCTCAGCTTGTGGAAGCTAGTGACGTCGAAGGAAGAAGAGGACGATAGCCTGCCTTGCTCGACCCCTTCGTTCCTGCGGCCGCACCATCGCTTGGCCAACAGGAGGACGCCGAGGGCGGACACGGTTGCCGAGATTGCGATGACCCAGATGTTGTTGAGCCTTTTCTTGAGGTCAGTGGGTTGGGGACAGAGTCGAAGGATCGAGTTGGACAAGTTCAGATGAACTGGAACGCAGAGGCCCGGATTGCCTGCGACGCCGTCGATTAGCCCCTCTTTGATCAGGGGAAGAGGAACCGGGCCGTAGAGCCGATTGTTTGAGAAATCCAACGAGTTTGGCAGAAGACCGCAGAGGCTCTCAGGGATCTCTCCGGTGAAAAGATTGTTCGAGAGGTTGAGCACATTGAGATTTCTCAGAGAGGAGAGAGAGGGAGGAATGGTTGAGTTGAGCCGGTTCCCTTGCAGCGCCAGCTGGTTGAGATTGTCCAAACGGCCGATCTCTGGGGGAATCGGGCCCGTCAACAGATTGTTGCTGATGTCGACCTTGACTAGCTTAGTAGCCCAGGAAATCTCGACTGGCATAGTTCCAGAAATCCGATTGTTGGGCAAGAACAGAGCCGACAGATTCTTGGCATTGCCGATGGCCTTTGTGATCTCGCCTTCGAACCGATTGTATCCTAGATCGATGATGGAAGCACGAGGCAGCCCGAGGATTGTGTCCGGGATCGGGCCGCTGAGCTGGTTGTTGTTGACTCTGAAGCGGATAAGGGTGGGGCAGTTCGCGTAATTCTCCGGTAATTTACCGGAGAACCGATTGCCGAGGACTAGGATGTAGAGAAGCTTACCGGCGGAGCAAACGTCTGGGGGGAGCTCCCCGGTTAATTGGTTCTCTGAGAGTTCTAAAACGATCAGGGGAGAAAATTTCCCGAGGTTTGCGGGAACGGGACCGGAGAGAAAATTCCTGTAGACCGACAAGATCGCCAGAGTCGTTGAATTGCCGAGAGCGGGAGGAATCCCGCCGGTGATGCTGTTGCTGTAGAACTGCAGGACCTTGAGATTCGGCAGCTCGCAGATTTTCCCCGGCAGCCGACCGGTCAACTGGTTGACCGAGCAGTCAAACTCCATCAGGTTGGTCAAGTTCCCGATTTCTTCGGGGATCTCTCCTGTCAGCAGGTTGTAGTAAAGCTCGAGCAGCCGGAGGTTGTTGAGCTTGCCGACGGCGGCGGGAATGCTGCCGATGAGGAGGTTGCCGCTCAGCTCGAGGTCGGCGAGCGAGGTCATGTTCCCGATCCAACGGGGGATCTCCCCCCTCATCGAGCTCGTCGAAAGGATCAAGACCTGCAGCTTGGTTAGCCTCATGAAGGACTCCGGCATGCGCCACACGTTGAAGCCCGGGTTCTCGTTGAAGTTGACGAAGTGGAGGTCGGTGAGGTTGGTGATGGACGTGGGAAAGTCGCCGGAAAAGAGGTTGTTGGAGAGATCGAGGATGCGGAGAGAGCGGAGGGCGGAGAGGTCCGGGACCGGGCCGGTGAGCCCGGTCTGACCCAGGTTGAGTTCTTCAAGGAGAGAGCAGGTGAGGAGGCTCGTGGGAAAGCCACCGCGGATGTCGTTGTAGGACAGTCTGAGGACCCTGAGCATCGGGACCCACGTGCAGATATTTGGCGGGAGAGCTCCGACGAGGGACCATGAGGTGAGGTCGATCATGGTGATGTGGCCGGCGCCGTCACAGGCGATGCCCGAGAAGTCGCAGTGGGAGGGCTTGCCGCCGGACGACGAGAGGTCCCACCGGGCCGTGAGCGGGCCCATTAGGGACTGTTTCATGAGGGAGAGATAGTGGGCTTCGGATTGGAGAGTTGTATTTGGCTCAAAAGGGAGACTGAGGGCAGGGATGAAGGAGAGGAGGAGGAGGAGGAGGGATGATGAGGGGAGAGCCATAGAGAGATGTGGTTAGTGTGTTGTTAATGTTTGTATAGTAAGTGGAGGGAGGGAGAACGAGATAGAGTTTGTTAGTGGAGGTGAAGAGTACAAGTTGTATATATAAGGGAGTGTTAAAGAATGTGCCATAAGGGAGGATTAGATAATGGTTGGAGAGAATCATATTTTTTTGTTGCATGAGAATGATATATATGTCTGTGGGTGCATGGCTTTAATCAAAAGAGGCTTTTGGGTTTATGCTTGCTGATGTTCAGTGTCATTCTCCCTAACTGTGGTCACGGTCACCTGATTTGCACGTGAGCGTAGCTCATTAAAAGTATCCTAATTAATCTGGGGCTTTGTTTGTGTTATGTCATACATTTTATGGTCCATTAAAAGTTATGCTCGACTCAATGAAGTCTGATACGTCTATTTTACGGAAGCCCAACAGCATGAGCCCAAAGGCGCGGCCCATTCAACGAAGCCCGAGGGAACATGGAGCTAGAAACCCAACTACCGACCAGAAGCCCGTCTGCGAGATCAGGCCCGCCCGACAAAGCCCCTTTAGAGGGCCCCCGAACGGCGATCCAACCCGGCTCCGGGAGCACGCCAGTCACTAGCCCACTCCAGCGATAACCGCTCCCCCGGTTCCACGACCATTTAATGGCGGTAATGGGGAGGTGCTGGCATGGCGCAGTGAACGGCGATAGGGAGGTGGATTGAGGGGGCACGATTGGGGGCGGACGAGGGACGTGAGTCGTGGACAGTCACGACGGGAGGTCAATAAAAGGGCCAGGAGGACGACAGGAAAGGGGACGGCATCTCAGGTATCTAAAACCTAAGGTACTCCATCAACAACCAAGTTCCCCCATTTCATCTCCTTCCTCCCCCGCTCGCGCTGGTAGACGTCGTTCCGATCTCCTCTCGAGTCGAACCGTCTCCGCCGAGCCTCCTCTTTCAGATCATCGTCTGACTTAGGCATCGGAGGGGATTTGGCCGGAACCAAGGTCCGGCCCCCCTGACGAGTGTTCTCGTCTGTGCAGGAGAAGATCAGATCCGCGGGCCGAGGCTTCCCCTCCGCCCCACACCGTCCACGTATCGAGCAAGGCGACTGAGGCTACCCCTCGTCGTCCGGGTCGACCGAGGCCGAGCACGTCCGTCTGAGCCGAGGCTTCCCCTCCGCTCACAAGGCGCCGAGGCTACCCCTCGTCATCCGACTGTCCGAGGCCGAGCGTCTCACACCAGGCCGAGGCTTCCCCTCACCCTGCTTGTGGCCGAGGACCCAGACTCGGCCCCGCCGAAGCGCTCCACGTCATCTTCAACTCCGATTTGCGCCGCGTCCACACGGACCCGTCGCACCCGAGGGACCCAAGTCGGCCCCTTGACCACGTTGACCGGGTAGTCCACGGTCAACGCTTTTGTAGTGAGAAAACACTCTGAAACATCTGGCGCCGTCTGTGGCAATCGAACTGTCCCACGAAGAAACAAACCACACCTGCAATGGCGCGAGCCAACAATGGAAAGAGACGCATGCCCCCCCATCCCGGAGGAGGGGAACGGCGCACCCAACGGCAACCTTGAAGACACACCCGACAGCAATCACCCCGCCCCCTCAACCGAAGAGATTGGCGGGTCGGAACTGGCCACACAGGGACAGCTCCGTGCCCTGGCCCAGGAGACCAACGCGAGCATCCAGACGTTGGTCGCGACGGTACAGCAGCTCGTCGGCACTGCGCCAGCCAACGGAGGCGCGTTGGGCGACGGCCATCGTTGGGCGGGGGGTCCCCCGCTCTTACGGTCCGCTGTGGTCGATGACCACGGGAACCAAAGACCGAACACGGAGCGTCGGTTCACGTTGTCCGGCTCCCGTCAGGCGAGATCACGCGCCTCCTCCCCTCATCGTGAAAGGAGCCGAAGAGAAACCGAAGGCACGGGGGACGAATCAGTGACCGCGTCGTCTCGTCGACCACGATCACCCCACCGCAGGAGAAGCAATCGACACCACTCGAGAGACCGATCACGACGGATCGGGAGCTCCCGCCGGAGGAGCCGGGAGCGCCGGGTCAGCCCGACCCCCAGTGTGGCGAGGGCCGTGGAGCCAGCCCCCGCCGGCGCCTGTGCCCCCTCCACCACTGAACGAGCCAGAGGCAGGCGGGTGTCGAACCCCCGGGGGCATCCACGGAGACCGGTGCCCCCTGTCGCGGAGAATAACCGACGCGCGAGCCACCTCTCGATTCAAGATCCCGGCGCTGGGGAAGTACGACGGGATAGGAGACCCGGGAAACCACGTGATGGACTACGAGGGGGACATGTCCTTCCAAGGAGCCGACGATGACCTGCTCTGCAGGGGCTTCTATTCGACCCTCAGGGGAGCGGCGAGGACCTGGTACCGCAGCCTACCCAGCCGCTCCATCGACAGCTTCGAGGAACTCACCCAGCTGTTCTGCAAACAGTTCATGGCAGGGAGACAGGTAAAGCCTGATGCTGAACATCTGTTTAACATAGTGCAGGGCCCAGCCGAGCCGCTCCGACAGTTCATGCGCCGCTTCAACGCGGAAAGGCTGAACGTAAACAGCCCTCCCGACCTTGTTGTCCAAACGGCCCTTAAGAAAGGGATGCGCCATAGAGGCCTTAAGAAATCTCTGCACAACGATCCCCCGAAGGACCTCCCCGGGATCATGGCGAGGGCCGAGCGCTTCATGTTGACCGAGGAGACCTTGGCCATTGAGGCAGGAAAGACCGGTCGAGGGACCAAACGCGGCGATAGCGGACGAGGCAGCCCCGAAGGGTACCGGACCGAGAAGAGGACGAAAAATAGGCAACGGGGAGAGGGTACGAGGGACGCCACCCCAGACGCCGTCCTCGCTCACGTGCAGAAGGAAGAGCGCGCCGATCGCCCCCACCAAAAACAAAAAGAGGGGGGAAGAATGGGGAAAAATACTGCAAATACCACAAGGACAATGGCCACGACACTGAAGACTGCTGGCACTTAAAGAAGGACATTGAGAAGCTGATGAGCCGAGGGCATACAAGGAATTTAGCCGACGAGCCAGCCCACGGAGAAGGAACCTCCATGTAGCCGGACAAGGGGAAGAAGGTCAACACCGTCCAGGGACCCGTCCGAGAGTACTCCTGTTGCCACCGTTCCTGTGGTGGATGCTACGATTGGTGCTCCCGAGGCCACTACCGTCGCTCCTGTGGACACTACTGCTGATCCGGTGACCACCTCCACTCCTGCAGAGCCTGCTGCTGCTGCAGATCCTGCCGCTTCCTCCTGAGCTTCTTTGAGGACTCTCCGATGCTCCTTGGATGATGGATCTAGTGTGAGAGAGTTTGGGTAGGATAGAGTGGGGTTCTGGATCATTTTGATGTATTTTGATGTATCCTCATGTATTTTTTTGATGTATTTTGGATGGATGTCGGTATGTTTTGTGACATATGTTATATGTGTGATATGATGTTGTATTTTGTGCCCCGATCGTTGGATCGATGTTTTGTATGTCGGCGATGTATCTTTGTGTTGTACTCATGCTTCATTTCTATATATATACATCGATGTTGACATCTCATTATGTTGTGCACATTTTATATTTTATATGTCTCTGATGTTTTGATTTCGTCGCTCGACGATAATACTTGGTTAAATAGAATTCATTTTATGAAAACATAGAATTGTTTTACATGCACTAAATTAACCAAGAATGTTGATATTGGAGAGTATATTCCATAACTCAATTCGTAAATTAATTTGAGTTTTGATGATTTTATTTATCGATCTTCGACTTTGGTCTCATTGACACGCCTTGATTTAATTCGTATTTCCCTTTGATGTCATTTGGACCGTGGTCGTATTCTACGACTCCCGTGCATTTTTTCTAATGCCAAAGGGGGAGAGATATAATAATGACGATGAGCTAAATGATAATTTAAGCATTTTTTCCAAGAATCTAATTTGATATGTTAGATTCAGGGGGAGTTAAGATATAAAAATTGGATTTCAAATCCGATATTTCAATAATGGATTCTCATTTTTTATACTTTACTCGTCTGCTTGATGTGTATTATTATTATTCATTTTGGAATTAACGTGTCATCAATGCATGGGGAGTAAGTAAATTACATTTGAATCATTATTTTTTATTATTATTTATGTTGGTTTGTCATCACCAAAAAGGTGGAGAATGTTGGATATTGGACTCCCCGGATTTGGTTTTGGATGATGAACAAACATAAATATATCGTGAACTAACAATTTGTGAGCGCAGTTATGGAGATCGTTGCCAAATTCATATAAACATCCAAATCGACGTCTCGAGACTTCTCAACGCACGTGATCGTATGCCTAAAGCTTCGTTGAAGCTTATGGACCATTTTAGAAGTCATGAAGATTCGGATCGAAGCTTTCAAAGACGGTTCGTTAAGTTTTATTTATAGTCTTTTAGCTTCGTTCCGTAGAATGTTAAGCCTTGAGTAGGTCTTACATTTTAATCTTCATAACGCTCCTATCTTAGAGCTAGGAACTTGTAAGAAGTCCATGCTAACTTACCCGAAGCATCGCGCTTCGATTCGCGATTTCTTGTGCATGTTAGTTGGTTAAAGAAGAAGAACCAACTGACTAGATGGTGATCTAGTCGGTCGGCAATGCTTCTTGGACCGACTAGTTTGCCTTCTCAAATCATAGCTCTTTATGTTTACAGTTAGTCGGTCCACGTTGACTCACCGACCGACTAGTTTGTGAACTAGTCGGTCAGTGATGCTTTGATCACTCCTTATTTTACACTTTTTTCCCGCATGTTTGCATGCCATTTAGATCGCCCAAATCATGTTTTTCACGATATATCGATGATATTGCGATGCTTTTCACGATTTGTTGTTTTTGTCGCATTTCAGGAGATTTGGCGCGATTTGGAGTGATCTCGAGATGCACTTACTCTAGACGGTCACCAACGACCTCCCTGAGGGGTATTTTGCTGTTGGAGAGGAGCAGAAGAAGAATGGACGTCGCAGGAGCGACGAGGAGGCCAAAATAAGCAATCTGGGCATTTTTAGTGTCCCACTCGGCCGAGTGGAGGAGCCACTCGGCCGACTAGAGAGACACCGCTCGGCCGACCAGATCAGACACGATTCCCATGTGCACTCGGCCGAGCAACGGAGACCACATCGGCCGAGTGACGACATCTCGTCCGCCCGAGTGGCGCCAAGACGAAGCCCTTCAAAAATCGCCATGTTACTGTTTTTTGGCTTCCTGAGTTTCAGAAGACCCACTCGGCCGAGTGGATTATCCCGTCCGCCCGAGTGCCATGAAGCCATCGGCCGAGTGACGACAACTCACTCGGCCGAGCAGCCCCCGAAGTAGAGACCCCTGAAGATCGAGACTTACTGGAAAATTACAGGGTTTCTCACTCGGCCGAGCGACTTTTGTCACTCGGCCGAGTGCGACGCGCTGCCTGTAGCGAAAACTGCGGAAAACAGGCTGTGCAGGGGTATTTTGGTCACAGTTTTTGGACGATTTTGGGGGGTATTTAACCCCTGTTTTTACCCTAGTTTTAAGAGCTTCTCCTTAGATTTTTTGCAGCTTTTTAGGTCTACCTTTTAGCTTTATTTTGGAGATTGAAGAAGAGACAAAATCTTATTTTTGTTGGATTAATTGAAGAACTCCATTGGTTTGTCTATCTATTCTCTAAAAATTCTATTTTTATTGCATATCTCAATATTGTGATGAATTCTATTGCTTATTTCATTGATTATTTTTGTGATCTTGATATGAATTGTGAGTAGTCGCCACGTCTTGGGGCGTGTGGATGAACCCTACAAGCCCAACTTCATATTTGTGATGAATTAGTAGAAATTTTGCTAGAATTGATATCTAGGGATTAGATTGGGATCAATTTATTACGGATAGCTAGGAGTTCATACCGATTGGGATTTGCAAGAGATTTGATCCCAATTCGATAGGAAACCCTAGAAATCCGAATTGGGTTGGAATCGAATTTCCGTAGTATCGGTTTGCAAGAGATTGGACCGATACTAGGGTTTCCGGTTGCAATTCCGTGCCGATACCCGTTTGTAAGAGATTGGACGGGTAGGAACTATCCCAATCTAGATCGCGAGCCGAGTTTGTAAGAGATTGGGCTCGGTGCGCGATTGGACGATGATGTTGATCCTAATGCTAGCTTCCCTAGGCTAGGGTTTGCAAGAGATTGGACCCAACCCTAGGATAGCTATAGACCGGCAATAGCACGAGAGCGTGAGCTTGGTTCTACATTCAGTTGCAACTAGTTCATCCAAAATCCTAATCTAGCAATTTTAATACCGATGAACCACATTTATGAAATACGGTGAGTAGCGGGGATTCCCCATTCCCTAGACGTTCTTTATTTGATTTGATATTTCTGCACTTTGTCTGACGATTGTGACAGGATCGCCAAAGGCAAATCTCTCTTCTTAAGTAGCCAGGTTGATTGGAACAAGCACGGTCATTCGTCCTCCATGTGTTCGATATCCCGCTCGCCGCTACACCGTGCGCTTGCGGTAAAACTACAACCGTTGCTCTGTGACGTGTATCTGGGGTGCGATCAAGTTTTTGGTGCCGTTGCCGGGGACGCGATTGCGTTTGATCTTACCACCCTAGCTACTTCTTTATTATTATTATTATTATTTTATTTCTTTATTTTTGCCTAACCCTTCCACGGTACTAATCATTTCTTTGAAACTCTGTTTTCCCTGTGCATGTACACGAGATCTACAGCGGACCCTGGAGCTATATTATTTGATCCCGAGATCGAACGTACCGCGCGGAGACTTAGAGCGGAAAGGAGACAAAATCCGGAAGGGAGGTTTATGACCAACCCGGAAACTGTGGACCAATTAGCGGCAAGGATGGCGAGGATAATTTCTATTCGAGATAGGCTTCGGCCTAAGACCTCTTCTACTACCTCATCCATTGCCATGCCGGAGTTGACGGCTGACAAGAACTTCGAGCTTAAGACTGGACTAGTGGTTCTGATGCAGCAGGATCCATTTCATGGGAATGCCCATGAAAATCCCCACTACCACATCCAATTGTTCTTGTCGAAGTGCGCCACATTCCAGATGCCGGGGATCTCCATCGATGCCAGCAGACTGCGTCTCTTCCCCTTCACGCTAAAGGACAAGGCACTCTACTGGTTGAGGACGCAAGCTGAGGGTGTTTTCACCACTTGGGACGAGTTGGCGAGTGCATTCATTGACAAGTTCTATCCGCCCTCCAAGACGGTGAAGATTCGGAGCGCGCTCATGTCCTTCAAGCAAGGACCCCAAGAGACGCTCTATGAGGCTTGGGAGCGTTTTAAGGATCTACAGCATCAATGCCCGCACCATAGCATAGAAGATTGGGAGCTAGTGCATAGCTTCTACAATGGTCTCCAACTGGGGACCAAAAAAATTATTGATGTCGCGGCGAATGGTGCTATCTTATCAAAGACTCCCGAGGAAGCTACGGCCCTAATTGAGGAGATGGCCTCAAACAACCAACAATGGGGCGATGAGCGACGGCACTCCACGTCCTCCTTGAAGCCGACTCGTATCTATGAAGCGAAGGCCGTAGCGGACCTTACAAGCAAGTTTGATTCTCTCCACAAGGTAGTGGAGAGATTGGAGAAGTTTATCACGGAGCCCCAAGGAGCCCCTTCCACCTCCGCTCCAACGAACCAAATGTGTGATTGGCAAGACCAATCTCAAGCCATGTATGTGGGAGGAGAGCAAGGAGAAGGATCCTTGGAGCAAGTACAATATGTAGCGGGGAACCAAGGATATTGGGCCAATCCGGCCGCAAGAAATCATCCCGGATTCTCTTACGCCAACAATGAAGGAGCTTTGAACCCACCACAACCACCACCGCAACAAGCTCGACCACCACCACCACCCCAACAACAACACTATCCACCGAGGGGGCCTACTCAACAAAATTTTCAACCGAAGCAACAAGTTCCACCATATAGGCCGCCCGGATACAATCAAGGGTAGATGAATCGAAATCAAAACCCTCCACAAGCTCAACAACGATCCGACTTCGAAGCTAGAGTGGAGGCATTTATGGTCGAGCAAAATAAGGTCAATGCTACCTTGAAGGCGGGGCAAGACTCTCTTAATACCGTTGTGGCTCAAATATCGGAGCAATTGGCCTTGCTCAATCGGAACACGCAACGATTGCCGGCGCAACCCGAGCAAAACCCACGGGGCAACACCGGCCACATCAATGCCGTAGTTGCCGTTACTACTAGAGGCGGGAAGGATACCACCCCCGCCATGATTCCTACCGAGGATCCCGTGGAGGAAAGTTTGGATCCAATTGAGCCGGTAGTTGAAGTTGATAAGGAGAAGGAGCCACAAGAAAAGGAGAAATCTAGAGCGAAGCAATTGATTGAGGAAAGATGCTTCATGCCACCGGTCCCATTCCCCCAAAGGCTCGCTAGAGCGAAAATGGAGAAAAGGCTAGCGAAGTTCCTCGAGTATCTAAGAGGAGTTAGCCTCAATATTCCCTTCCTAGACGCCATCGTGGAGATCCCCACATATGCTAAATTCTTAAAGGACTTGATTTCGGGGAGAAAGAGGAAGGAGAAGATCATGCTAGCCGAGGAGGGCTCTTGGTTCACCAAGAGAGAGAAGGAGCCGGCCAAATTTAAAGATCCGGGGAGTTTTCGGATTCCTTGCACCTTGGGCGGCGTCCCTCTTCAAAAGGCGTTGGTTGATCTAGGGGCTAGTGTGAGCCTCATGCCTCTCTCCATGTTCTTAAGGCTAAACACCGGGACGAAGTTGAAACCTACCGACATGCGCATTCAATTAGCCGATGGGCGAATAACAAGGCCGGTAGGGATCGCCGAAGACATACCGCTACAAGTCCCGGGTGGAATATGCTTGCCATGTGACTTCGTGATCATGGACGTTAAGGAGGAGGGAGATACGTCATTGATACTTGGACACCCGTTCCTCGCCACCGCCGGAGTAATTGTTGACGTGCGCGAAGGTACCCTAACTTTAAACGTCGGCAACATCGAGGTGGAGCTCCACATTCCTAAGGCTATGAAGCACATGCCTTACCACGAGGAACTTGACTACATGGACCTCCTTGATGAGGTAATAGAGGAGGCGATCCCCCACTCAATTGGCGCTCTTTTCGATGAAGATTTAGAGGAAGGCCCGGATTTAGGCCAAGATGAGAAGAAAGATGATTCCCCCGACCTCTCCGCTGAAAATGACGAAGGCAACGCTGATGTCGCAAGGATTCGAGAGCTCTGCAAGCTCTCGAAATTAAGGTCTCCAAAGGAAGCTCCGCCGGTACGGAAGTTGGCATCACCGGTGAAGCCGTTGACCGGAGCAAATGCTAGCTTGGGGGAGCCTCCCCCCAACACTATTCGAGACGAGAGACCACCACGGGAGAACACGCCGCAACTTCCAAATCCAAGCGTTCTCCCCGGAAAGTTTGATGGGTGCATCTCATATGCACCAAACATCCCACATTAATTGAAAATCATAGGGGGTCGAGCTCACGACCTTAAACGAGCGCTTGTCGGGAGGCAACCTGACGGTTATTGCTTTATTTTTACTTTTTCTTTATTTTTGTTTTAGAAATTTTTAGTGTTTTGAGTCGTTCGCCCAAAATTTTTGTGATAACGGGTCCTATTTTTCTTGACAGGAGAGGAGATAGGTGAATCCATCATGAGGAGGATGAACGGGACGACGAGGAGCACCCCAGGAAGGCGCTCGACGCTTAGGAGGAAGATGAAATCGACTGGAGGAAGAAAGACAGAGTTTAGAGCCCAAACGAAGACAAACAGCAGAAGACATGGCTCACTCGACCGAGCATACTAGTCACTCGGCCGAGTACACAAGTTCGTCCGGTCGAGCCGCTCACGAACGAGGGAAGTCTGCTGTACCCAACTCTCTGTTTATTTTCCTGATTTCAATATAACTGCTACTCGGCCGAGTATATATTTTCACTCGGCCGAGTAAAACGGATACCCTCCTAGGGCGAGTCATGCCGAGTAGCTTGAGCCACTCGGCCGAATGGACTTACTCCACTCGGCCGAGGCTGGTAAGGCCACTCGGCCGAAGCGTAAGCGAGGAGGAAATTTCCATTGATCTCGCTCGGCCGAGTGACCTCGTCACTCGGCCGAGTCGTAACTTTTATATATAAGGGCCGCGGGGGGGGGGCACGTTTTTCGAAACACGATAAATCAAAAACGCCCCGACTCTTCAGCTCCCCTCGCCCGACTCGCCTCGCTCGCGCCCCCACTCGCCCGACCAGCCTCCTCGCACCGCCGCTCGGCCCGCCACCGCCGGCCGAGCACACGCCGACGCCTCGCCCGAGTCGCCGCCGGCGGCCACCGCTCCGATCGCCTCCGGTACCCCCTATTTCGTCTTTTTCGCCTCTTTTTGTGTATTTTTCGAGGATCCATGTGTTAAACGACCCCCAAACCCAAATCAATTTCTATATTTATCTGTTATACCCCTAATGCTCCATATGTTTTGAATATTACCCGCTGATATCTCCATTTCATGCGCAGGTTGTTTTTGGGAGCTTAGGGGAGCCCAGGGGAGCTTCTTGGGACTGATTCGGGCTTCGCGGAGGCGCTGTCTTCGCACACTTCCACTGCTTAGCACTCGCGGCGTGTCTGGGTATACTCTTTCCTTTATTTTATACACGCCGCACTTTTCACGTTTTTCGGCGCGCGCTCGGGGCCCATATGCCGCCCCGGACACGGCCGCGGTCGAGGAGAGCTTCCGCCAAGCGGAAGCGGTCGGATGACGCCGGTCCCTCCCACGAGTTGGAGGACTCTCCTCCGCCTTCTTCCACACACCCCATCCACCCAGAACAGCCTGCAGGCCCCGCACACCCCGCACAGCCTGCAGCGCCCGCACAGCCCGCACAGCCACTCCCTGCCGCTCCACAGCCACCACCTCCGGCTCCACTGATCGGACCGCTGGGGATCACGTTCCGGAACGACGCACACCGCGTCGCTTTCGAGCGTATCTCCCAGCGCTCGATCGTACCCTCCAGGTTTGCACACCTTGTCGACCTAGGACGCCTGGGGGTACTAGAGGGGATGCTCACGTTGTACGACAACGTGGGCTGGCGAGATTTCTTTCAGGTGTCGGCGGATACGTTTACCCGCCCGACACTTGAGGCTCTTAGTTCGATCGCCCGGACCGACGAGGGATGCTCGTTTCGGTTCATGGACCGGGAGTGCCAGGTCACTCTCGATATGATGAGAGCATTTTTCTCGTGGCCCGCTGTCCCCGGAGCCGATCGCGGTTATGGCCCCACCCATATCCCCCCACCTTCCTTCGACACCGGTGCCTTCTGGGCCCGGATTACGGGTCTCCACGCTGCCTTTGACCCTAGTAGGGCCAAGGCCTCGGCCATTGTCCATCCCTGCCTACGTATTGCTCAGCGCCTTATGGCGACGACCTTTTTGGCCAGATATGAGCCGGGCACGATGTCTACGCCAGAGCTCTATATGCTCTACACGATGACACGTCCCAGAGCTCTATCTAGGGATGGCGATGAGCTTGTCCCCGCCGTCGTGATCGATATCGCGGCATGGTTTTTAGACCGCATCATTGTATCGGTGGGCGCTCGCTCACCAATATGCTGTGGCGGCCTGATCACCTTGCTTGCTCTTATGACCGGTGAGGATTTCCCTGACGACCTGCGACGAGTATCGGGCCCCACTTCTTTGTCGATTGATGTTATGGCCCGGATGAAGATGCTTCGTCCGCACGGTGAGCGTCACTGGGTCTGGTTGCACGGCCCTTACGGCCGATTACATGATTCTTCCGAGCCCAGCTCGGACTCAGATTGTACTAGCCCACGTTGACTGGCTCCCTGCGATGGATGTTCTCATCCCAGCTGCTTACGTGCTCGAGGCCGAGGAGGCCGAGCAGGCCCACACTGTCCCTGTAGACCCTGTTGCCCCTGCCGAGCCTACTGCCGTGCCTGTTGACCCAGTGGCCCCTCAGCCTACCCCCGATGTTTCCGCCGCTCCTGACACCTCTGTCGGTGTCGGGAGTACCTTAGCTGAGCCCACTTCCACCACTCCCACGGCTGTCACCACCACCACCGGCCCTCTGTCTGCTGAGCCTGTTTCTTCTGCCCCACCCGAGCGCCCGCCGACCATAGTTGAGTGCGGCGAGCCCTCTTTTTCCACAGCCGTTGAGACCTCTGTCCACACCTCTGTCTCCACTGCTGCTGTGTTTTCCGAGAGTGTCATGGCGTCTGTCCACACTTCTGTGCCATCGACCTCTCTGGCCACCTCGCTGCCACTTTTATATTCTTCTTTCATTGCTGCTGCCTCCACTTCTCACCAGCCGGTGCCCCGGCCTCACACTGAGACCAGGCCCACATTTGCGGGCGCAGCACCTTTTGTTCCCTTCCCCGCTGAGCCCGTCACATACGCGACCAGAGTACGCCAGCCCAGACCTGCCCAGCCCCGACCGGTGTGTCCCTCTGCACCACCTCCCCCTGACACAGTACTTCAGAGCATTCGTGCTCTAGAGGGGGCGGTGAGTGGCCTCAGAGGAGACCTTCGGACCCTGTCCGCCACCGTCTCTGCGATGGCTGGCCGCTTCGAGCTGCTCCCGCAGATCCACTACTGTCTTACCCAGGTTCTGGAGCGTCTCCCCTGCGTACCCCCACCCACCCAGCAGGTTCCCACCCACACTTCCACTCACACTCAGCCTGCTACCACTTCCACACGCACCCCCGCTCAGCAGCCTGTCCAGCCACCACCACGACCTCCGCCTCAGGACGGAGACGGCGCAACACCACCTTCTTAGGCACCCTTGATGCCATCGATTCTTTTTGCCGTTGTGCTGCCCGTCTCTGCTGGGTCCTGATGCTTTTTGTCCACCCCCCCTCCCCTCACTTACTTTTGGGATTCTCATTTTGATCATATCTATATATATATCTTTTCTGGGAGAGAGGGAGAGTTTTTGGTGCCACATATATATCTGTATCACTCCTATCTTTGCATGCATCATGTCCGCATCATATTTTTCATTTTTTTTCTTTTTCTTTTCACGTTTTCCTCATGCATGCATCCTCACTTGCCCCTCACATTTCTTGTCTCTCGGTGTTCCACACTTTGCACATTGAGGACACTGTGCCATTTAGCTTGGGGGAGTGAGTTCTCACGTTCTTTTTCGATTTGCCACCTTTATTTTTAGTTTTTCACACCATTTTTCGCTTTTGCACTCATTTTCTTCATTTTTCTTTTATTTTACCATGCATCACGTTTTTCTTATTTTTCTGTATGCCGCATTGTAAATAGTTCTATTTTCCCTTTATCTTTATTTCTTTTTCATCTCATGCTAGAGATGACTTTTCTATGATGATGATGACGTTGGATTTAGCTTACTCTATATGCATGCTATATTTGTCATGTCTTAGATTTTATTTTTGATATCATATGCTATGACTTGCCTTGCATCTAGAGATAGTAACCCACACTTTTTCCACATGAAAATGGATGAAATTTTATTATTAGCTGAGTCTGAATATTCATATGTATGCTATCACAGAAAACACACCAAGATTCACGCATTGAATGCTTATATCTGGAGTACTGATTTCTTTTTCCTATATCACTTCTATATGCATGAATTGTACACTTCACTTCAGGATGATTGAATGATGTTAGCTATGATAAATCTGGATTAGTTAGCTTTTTTGTGATCGAAACTGAGTAGATTAGATTACCCTGCTGAAGTTGTCGTGCATGTCTTATAGAGTGAACCGAGAGATATATCTATTTCTTTCTCCACAAATCTTGAACATTATTTCTCTACTTTTAAAATCATTGGTGAATCTCCCCTTATCGATTCTATTATATGGCATTTCCCCCGCTATTAATTCCTAGCTCCAAGTTTCTTATTCAAAAAAAAAAGTGAAAAGAGAAAATATTCTTGTATATCATTATCTCTCTTTGAGTTGGGATCGTTTGTGTATATATGCTATATTAAAAAAAACAAAAGAAAAAAAAAGAGAAAAGAGGAAAAATCCTCAATAAAAGATCCCATCTCACTTTCTTTCTTTCTTCTTTCTTTGCTTTGCTTTTGGAGCTATATAAAAATGGGGATGTGAATATTTTTTATGCCACCATGCTTATAGATAAGCTTGGGGGAGGGAATCCATTGATGTGTGAGAGAGTGACTACTTGACGTTGCACGACAACCTAGGCTAAGTAATATTCTATACTCGGTGAGATTTTTTTTAGCTTTACGAAATCCAGAAATCTAAGCCTAGCACTCATTTCATGAAATCCATACTTTTCTATTCTCTCTATTCTATAGTGTGATACTCTTATACTCCGGATAGAAAGCATTCAATTGAAAAGTGTGTGATCTGCGATTTGTATACTGCTTTAAATGTTTCAGACGATGCTAGTTCTAAAATTATTCCGTTTTTCATGATTATATCGTTGTTCGTGGGTTTTCTATTTCTATTTGCACTATTATACTATGATATCAAAATAAAATTCTTTGACATGTGTTTTTCGTTCAGTGCATGCTATATGAGTAAGCGGAACCCACGTCCTAAGAAAATGATCTAGCAGCTTACCTCTTCGCTTCTTTCTTTCTACTTTATTTTTATTTCGTTTTCATTCTTTTCCGTTTTTCATTTTTTTCACCGTTTTCGTTTTCCGAATCCACCGGGTTCGCCTTTTACTTATCTTCCTCGAGGACGAGTAAGAGGCAAGCTTGGGGGATTTTGATCACTCCTTATTTTACACTTTTTTCCCGCATGTTTGCATGCCATTTAGATCGCCCAAATCATGTTTTTCACGATATATCGATGATATTGCGATGCTTTTCACGATTTGTTGTTTTTGTCGCATTTCAGGAGATTTGGCGCGATTTGGAGTGATCTCGAGATGCGCTTACTCTAGACGGTCACCAACGACCTCCCCGAGGGGTATTTTGCTGTTGGAGAGGAGCGGAAGAAGAATGGACGTCGCAGGAGCGACGAGGAGGCCAAAATAAGCAATCTGGACATTTTTAGTGTCCCACTCGGCCGAGTGGAGGAGCCACTCGGCCGACCAGCGAGACACCGCTCGGCCGACCAGATCAGACATGATTCCCATGTGCACTCGGCCGAGCAACGGAGACCACATCGGCCGAGTGACGACATCTCGTCCGCCCGAGTGGCGCCCAGACGAAGCCCTTCAAAAATCGCCATGTTACTGTTTTTTGGCTTCCTGAGTTTCAGAAGACCCACTCGGCCGAGTGGATTATCCCGTCCGCCCGAGTGCCATGAAGCCATCGGCCGAGTGACGACAACTCACTCGGCCGAGCAGCCCCCGAAGTAGAGACCCCTGAAGATCGAGACTTACTGGAAAATTACAGGGTTTCTCACTCGGCCGAGCGACTTTTGTCACTCGGCCGAGTGCGACGCGCTGCCTGTAGCGAAAACTACGGAAAACAGGCTGCGCAGGGGTATTTTGGTCACAGTTTTTGGACGATTTTAGGGGGTATTTAACCCCTGTTTTTACCCTAGTTTTAAGAGCTTCTCCTTAGATTTTTTGCAGCTTTTTAGGTCTACCTTTTAGCTTTATTTTGGAGATTGGAGAAGAGACAAAATCTTATTTTTGTTGGATTAATTGAAGAACTCCATTGGTTTGTCTATCTCTTCTCTAAAAATTCTATTTTTATTGCATATCTCAATATTGTGATGAATTCTATTGCTTATTTCATTGATTATTTTTGTGATCTTGATATGAATTGTGAGTAGTCGCCACGTCTTGGGGCGTGGGGATGAACCCTACAAGCCCAACTTCATATTTGTGATGAATTAGTAGAAATTTTGCTAGAATTGATATCTAGGGATTAGATTGAGATCAATTTATTACGGATAGCTAGGAGTTCATACCGATTGGGATTTGCAAGAGATTGGATCCCAATTCGATAGGAAACCCTAGAAATCCGAATTGGGTTGGAATCGAATTTCTGTAGTATCGGTTTGCAAGAGATTGGACCGATACTAGGGTTTCCGGTTGCAATTCCGTGCCGATACCCGTTTGCAAGAGATTGGACGGGTAGGAACTATCCTAATCTAGATCGCGAGCCGAGTTTGCAAGAGATTGGGCTCGGTGCGCGATTGGACGATGATGTTGATCCTAATGCTAGCTTCCCTAGGCTAGGGTTTGCAAGAGATTGGACCCAACCCTAGGATAGCTATAGACCGGTAATAGCGCGAGAGCGTGAGCTTGGTTCTACATTCAGTTGCAACTAGTTCATCCAAAATCCTAATCTAGCAATTTTGATACCGATGAACCACATTTATGAAATACGGTGAGTAGCGGGGATTCTCCATTCCCTAGACGTTCTTTATTTGATTTGATATTTCTGCACTTTGTCTGACGATTGTGACAGGATCGCCAAAGGCAAATCTCTCTTCTTAAGTAGCCAGGTTGATTGGAACAAGCACGGTCATTCGTCCTCCCTGTGTTCGATATCCCGCTCGCCGCTACACCGTGCGCTTGCGGTAAAACTACAACCGTTGCTCCGGGACGTTTATCCGGGGTGCGATCATGCTTCTGTGACCGACTAGTTGAGCTTCTACTGTACATGCCAAGTTACTGTTTGTCGTTAGTCGGTCTATGTTCATTTAGCGACCGACTAGTTGATGAACTAGTCGGTCAACAATTGTTCTTGGACCGACTAAATCAATTTATACTCAGACTATTTGTTTTATCTCTTAGTCGGTCTAAGTTCACTCACTGACCGACTAGTTGTGAAACTAGTCGGTTGGCAAGTGTTCTTTGACCGACTAGTTCTGTTTGTCTGAACTTCGACCTATTCCCTGTTCACCACTTAGTCGGTTCATGTTGATTGACTGACCGACTAGTTGATGAACTAGTCGGTCAGTGGTTGTTCTTTGACCGACTAGTTTGGTTCAGAATAGAGCCGTTGGAGCATTAATTGAAATGTTTTTCTCTCTCTCTTTCCTCTAACCTATATATACTTGTTGAGCTGCATTCATTGCACTCAAGGCTGATATTAAGAGAAGTTTAGAGATCAAAGAGAGATAATTCAATGTCATTAAAGCTCATTCATTTCCAATCTTGAATCTCTTCTCACTCTTATTTCAAAAGAGAGATTCATTGATTATGAGCCTTCCAAGCCAAGTGCTTGATCCTAGGTCACCAACAACCTCATAGCTCTCCATCGCTGATCTTCATCTTGGAGCTAGGGTTTGGTGCCTCTTAATCTTCCCCAAAATCCGTTTTGCCCTAAATCGTAAGTTTTACTTAAGGCATAGGATTTTGTCGGTAAGCAATTTCTATTTCAATTTACTTTGATATTGTAAGTGATTCACTCTCGGTTGTGAGAGTGTGTTTGTGATCCCGGGTTGTGGGAGTCACAAATTTCCTTTGTGTATGATTTGACTTGGTGAAGGTTCTTCACAAGTATTTCATAGTGGAAATCTTGAGTTAGGGTTTCTAACTCAAGTATCCGGAGGGGATCCGGGTGGTTGGGACGTAGGATCACCGGGAACAAGTCGGGGAGACTTGGGTGGATCCGAACCCAGTAATATTGCTTGCTTGCATTTGTTTCTTTGTTGTCTAACATTTACATTTCCGCATTTCCGCATTGTTTGGTAGAGTTTGCAAGGTAATTAGGAATTAGCCTCTTAATTATTTTAAAGTACTATTCACCCCCCTCTAGTACTTGTGCAGTAGCTTAGCAGGGCATTACATCTTGATGTTACTTAAGCCTATCGAACACGACAATCGTCCACGAACGAGAACATCACTGGCAGTTTCGCCGCCCGACAATCTCACGCATGGCAGCCTGACAAAAGCGCACATGGCCATTTCGCCGCTTCGCAGCCTGGCAATCTGACAAAAGCGCGCCTAACACTTTCAACTTTGACAGCCTGACAAATGCACGCCTGACACATTTGGCTCTGACATCCTCGGCCGAAACTTTGATAGTCTGACATGCCAACTCAGCGCGCCAGCTCAGCCGAAGCTAATCGCCTTTCTCATCTATAAATACCCCTCTACCACCCTCGACGAATAAGGTTGGTTGATCGAAATCATAAAGTCACACTTCATACACGAGATCAAATATCTTCCATATATTTGCTCTTCCACTCAAGCTCACCCACGTAAGGTCGACCTACCTTAAGCTCGGCATACGTGTCCGACCCGCATTCTAAGCCCCAATACTGACTTAAGCATCTGAGAGGCTAAGGGTTGGCATCCAACCCCACCATTCGAACGAGCCACTCTTTGCATAGGAAAGCTCGTCCAAGCTCCGAACAACCGACAACCAACTCCAGAAGAGCGGCGTTCAAGAGGCGACCTTGAAGAATTGATCCCAAGATCATCGTCTGAAGCGCGCTCGGCCTCTACATCCCCTTATTATTTGTAAACAGCCTCCCCAAACACACATCACTTGTTAATCATCGTGCCCTTGATTCCCCCACTAAACAAATAACATTACCGGGTGGATTTCGACCCGCAACAATTGGCACCGGCTGTGGGAATCTTAGGGTCACACCAATATCAAATCCCATACACAGCAATCGCAGTCCCAACCGTGGCAAAGCACCCGTGGATGAGGAGTCATGCTTTCATAGATGGACTCCCCCGACGGACTTACCGCATGAGGGGTCGGCTGCGGCCATTCAAGCCACTACCCGTGTTCTCCACCAAAGTTTTGAAGCCTTCGCCAAGATGATGAAAGACTTTGACGCAGCTAGAGTCTGGGCACCCCTAGGACCTTCTAAGCCCCCGAACATGAGGCGAAACCTCCGTCCTCAGTTCGAGAAAGAAGCGGCTGCTCAGCGGAGAGGGCTCGACGAAGAAATAGCGGCCCAACAAAGACCTTTTGATGAAGAAGCAGAGGCCGCTCAGCAGTGGTGGCTCAAAGAAGAAGCTGTTGTCCAACAAAGATGCCTAGAGGAAGAGGCATATGCCGCTCTACAGATGCGGTTAGATGATGAAGTTGCCCATCGACAGCTCCAATTCATAATCGCCTAGCACGAGAGGCTTTGGAGGGAGAACTATGAGATCCCATAGGTGTTGACCCCGAGTCTACGATGCAGGAACCTGCGTAGCCCACCGTCAGGGGAGTCCCCACCACTCAGAAGGAGCCTCCATCGATCATCACGCCAATCTCCTAAGCATAATGATCGACATCGACAAAGCCACGATCGGAGTTGGACCTATTAGAGGCAGGGAAGGTATGTCTCTGAGCACCGAGTCGGCTAATCTTGCGAATCCAATGGTTGGCATGATGGCTGAGGCGGTCATTACAACCTCCGAAGGTCGCCCAAGCATCCCCTAACCAGAAGAGGCTAACCCACTAGCCAGATGGGTGATCTCGACCCCAATACCTCGAAGGTTCAAGCTTCCCCAACTTAAGCTCTATGATGGTGCAGGCGATCCCCTCGAACATGTGCAGAGGTATAGAGGGGCAATGGAGATTCAAGGCACAGATGACGCACTCCTATGCCGGACCTTCCAAACAACTTTGAAAAGGTCGGCTCTAGAGTGGTACAATGATATGCCCACCCGAACCATCTAATCCTTCGGCGATCTATCCCACAAGTTCTGCCAATAATTTCAGGCGGGGCGGAGAATGAAAAAACCTGTGGACTATCTATTTTCGATAGTCCAGAAGGAAAGAGAAACCATCTGAAAGTTTTTGCATCGTTTCCAGGAGGAGATGCTTGGCGTGGCATGCTGCGGAGATGAGTTCGCCATGGTGGCCTTCAAAAAAGGGCTAACTAATCGAAGTCTCCACAAGTCACTCCTCCAAGATACGACGGTCAATCTTGATGCGCTCGTCACCAGGGTGGAGAAGTTCATGCTGAGCGAGGAGGCTCTGGAAACAAAGAAGGAAGTCGCCCTAGTCGGGGCACCCCGCAATGAGCAACGGCCTAATTTTCGGCCAAGGTCGGAAGACCGCCCCAGAGGTCGCGACCAACTGGGCAACCAAAGGCACGGCCAAGGAGGCCATCGACTACAAGATCGTCCATGTCCAGTGCGAGAGTTCGTCGCACCCATAGAGCCCCCACGGGCAGTCAATAGGCCCGAAGGACCGCATCGGGCCCAATACACGAGGCTCAATGCCCCCCATGATTGAAGTGTTGGCCACAGCAACAAGAGCCGGACTTCTCCAAGACCCACCTCAGGAGATGAGATCGAACCCAGCCCCAAGGAATTTACAAAATTACTGTCGATATCACCGTGATCATGGTCATAATACCGACGATTGCTTCACTTTAAAGAAAGAGATCGAGCGGCTGATTTAGGAGGGCCATCTCCGAGGGTTCGTCGATGGGAGGAGACCAGTTTGCGATGAGAGAGTTCCCCCAGGAGCACAGCGGCTGAACCAACCCCAGAATGTCGAACAAGACGCCCCTCGATAGCCTAGGCCGGTCATGCACATAGATGTGTTATGCGGCGGACCGTCCTCAGGTGGGGCCTCATCATTGGTCAAGAAGGCGTATGCTTGACAGGTGATGGCGACAGATCTTGGTGCAGGAGCAAAGCAGAGAAGAGTAGCTCGCCCCCCATCTCTTTCTCTGACGATGACTTGGAAGGGGTCGAACTACTGCATGACGATGCCATCGTCATCGAAGCCCAAACTAATGCCATGTCAAAAGAGACTATATATAAGGGACTATTTAGATCCCTTCTAGTAGATGGCGCCTAACATAGATTTCATACATTCTTTGCATCAAAATAAATGATCAGAGTCGGTATACCAAAATGATCTCAAACTTTTCTGACTACTGATTCTTGAATATGTAACCCTTTTGTTCTCTATAAATACCGTAAAACCCATTTGGCTGCTATCAAATGGTCTACTCCTGAACTTAAGAATCTGCCCAACATGCCTGTAATATATGCAAAAACCAAATGCATATAAGCTTGTGCATACTTTAGACTCCCTATTAATGAGATATAGTGAATCTTCTGAAGATTATTCTTGGGGCACTTGTTGAGACTAAACTTGTCTCCCACAGAATTTAATATACATTACCACATAGATATTATAGAAATTACATACTCCCACAGAATGTAAGATATATTACATCATCAAACATCATCTCAAAACCGAACAAGGAAATTACTTACTGAAATATAATATATCATTAACGATATTGAAATGCTCCACTAATGCTATTATAAAGCTTACAGAGTCTTTCATGACAACTGAATAGAAAGTCTCTTTATAATTAATGCATTTTTTTCCGTATAAAGTCATTTGTGATACACTTTAATTCTTTTCTTATTACCCTTTTGAATTCCTTTTGATTATACAAATTCATGGAAGCTTTTTCTTTGCTCATGGCTAAGGCTAATGCCACTCGCAACATTATGCCTATGAATAGAGTGGAAGCGGTTACACATCTTCTCTTCGCAGATGATTTATTGGTTTTCTGTAGAGGCAACGTTAAATCCTTTGAGGGTCTTAGAGATATCCTCTCTACATTCAAATCTTTCTCCGGTCTTGAGGTCAACTGGAACAAGAGTGCTGGTATTTTTAGCAAAGGCACTAGGGGGCTGGCAGCCTCGCTGATATCTTGGGTATTCATCGTGTGCAATCCCTATCCACGTATTTGGGGCTCCCTCTTTCTTCTAAGTATCCCAATGCCGCAATGTATGGTCGCCCGATTGATAGATACAAAAACAGACTTCAGGGTTGGTCTTCATCTTTATTATCCATTGCTGGGCGCATTGAGCTTGTCAAATCGGTTATCTATGGCATGGTGGGGTTTTGGATGCAGGCCTTCCGTATTCCTAAATCTGTTCTCTGCTCTCTTACATCTATGTGCAGAAAGTTTATCTGGGGAAATAACCACCTATAGGCTTGGAATGATATGTGTGCTCCCAAGCAGGAAGGGGGTGTGGAAATTAGAAGCTTTAATGAGCTTAACAGCGCACATGGTATTAAACTGACCTGGCGAATGCTTACGCATGGCGGTGTCTGGGATACTTACATGAGGAATCAATATATGAGTAATACGAGTTTATTTTTGGCTAAGGCTCATCCTATGCAATCTGGGACCTGGAAATTCATTCTTCATTGTCGGGAATTCACTAAAAAGCTTACCAAACGTAACGTCAGGGATGGTGCTACTACGCTATTTTGGTATGACAATTAGCTCCCATGTGGAGTCCTTGGTGATTCTTATGAGGTACCTGATGGGGAGGAGAGGTACATGGTCAGCGATTACTGGGCTGATGGTAGTTGGGTGGAGAGTAATTCCCTCATTCCTGTCCGCCACGTCATCAATTCGGTGGCTTTGTCCATAGGCAGCGACTCTTGGTCCTGGGTTTCCAAATCTCCATCTCTTCGTAGTGCTTGGGATGGCTCTCGGGTTATTAAACCTCTCTTTCCTTACTACAAGGTGGTCTGGTTCCAGGGGCATATTCCCAAGATGGCTATCACGTTACTGCGAGCTTTTCATGGGAAACTTCTCACCCGTGATAAGCTCGTGAAATGAGGAGTGCCTACTTCACTCTTCTGTGTCTTATGTTCTGGTAATATTCATGAAGATATGGATCATATATTCTTTGAATGTAGCTATACTAAATACATTCTTTGCAGGAGTTTTCTTAAACTTGGGGTCACCTCTACCTTGCCAACAACCCTGGCAGGAATAGATGACATGATTCTTTGCCAATTCCATAAGAAGAACAATATAGGGCGGCTGGTCAGTACGGTCTTGGCTACTATGACGTGGCACATTTGGAGGGAGAGAAATAGGAGAATTTTCGAAGGTTCTTGCCAGATGCAGACTCTTCTATTCGAGAATATTGCTGATGATATCGGGATTGCTTTGAGGAATGTGGATTGGAGCCAGGATGATGCTGGTGCTCTCCCCTCTAATTGGGGCCTATTAGCCTAGGCTGGTATATACATGTACTTTTGTTTTCCTCTTTGGCCCTACGGATAGCGGGAGGTGTTAAGTATTGGTGGGGTTGAGGGCGCCTGTGCCCTTCCCCCGCTTTACTAACATCCTTCTTCCATCTGTGAGTGTCTTGTATTTTTTTGTGAATTTCAATAAAGACAAAGCATATTCTCCAAAAAAATAGGTTTCTAACCTTATGGCAATGAGATAAGATTTCAAGTATCCTTCAAAGACATTCTTAATTAATGCATTAATCCATTTCAGAGATTTAGAACTTTTATTACTTGATGTAAGTCGAACTTCCATCATTCTAATGTCAACCATATTTCTTGAGAATTACAATGTAATATCTTAACAATGTACTTCTTATTTCTTTAATGGATTTCCTAAATGACAATTAGTGCTTTGAGGTGTTAGAGTTTGGTTGTATGAATAATTTCCCAAATAGGAAGAATTGCAACATTATCTTGAATTTATTATGTTTTGAACGATGTCAGGAAATAATATCCTGAGCAATGCCAACAACACCTGTGGAAATATAATCCTCTTCAAGAATAATGTCTCTAACTATATTTCCCTCTCAAACTCAGCATTCTCAAATAGATGTGCATTTCCTAATTTGTAAACTAACTTAATAGTGGGATTCTGTAAAATCATACAAAATATAACCTTTTAAACTATTCAACAAAACTAGAACGTCATTAGCATTATGTCCAGTTTCTTTAGTAGGCTTATACGGCCTTACCTTAGTTGGACATCTCCAAACATGCAAGTGATATAAGTTAATTTTGTTGAAACTTTATTAAGGATATAAGCTACAAAAAATAACTGAATTCTCATTTCTTAATTCTATCTTTAGAAAATATGTACTTGAATGCAGGAATTCTATAAATGAAGCAATATTTCCAAATAAATGAAGATTATGATGAACTTTTAAAGAACCAGAATAAAATAATTTTGAATCATAAGACAACCAAATTTTCTATTTATAATTGAACAATAATGGCCGAATTTTTTCAAAATAAAAATGGAAATCCAAATTCCGTTTAAACGGTATATAATGGTCTCTTAAAAGATTCAAATACAACCTAGCCTTTAAAAAATAATCTAAATTTTATTTGCTTCTACTTAAACCATATTGCCATTGCCCATATCGATGTATCTTTCACCATCATTCGGCTCTTGGCATGTTAGGCAATCCTGCTTAAACACAATGATGTGACTGGTTATACCAGGATCTTCCCATCACGTGTCTATAAGAACCAAAGTTTACAAAAAAGGAATTAACTTTAGACTTAAACCAAATTAAAGAGGCATACCTTTTTTAGCACGCCAAGCGTGATAATTTGCGCAATGCTTCTTTATATGCCCTTCAGCTCCACAAAAGAAACAACCATTTGACGTGCGTTTATATTTTATATATTCACGCACGTCTTCTTCGTGATTTTCCGTTGTTTTCCGTTGTTTTGTATCCACTCTTTTGTGTTTTTTGTATCTTTTCACTTTCTTTTTGTTTTTGTGCCGTTGCAGGAGATTGCCAGCGTTGGGGACATATTAAGCAGATATCATGAGTCCCCGGAGCAACGGGAGGTGCCGCGCACGATCCCGAGGGCCAAACATCGAAGAATACCATATTTCAGCCCTCAACCGATCGGGTGGACAGACCCACCCGATCGGTTCGTGCATGTGTATCCGACCCGGACAGGAGCAGCAGTGAAGAAGAGCTCACCCGATCGGTTCAATTATCGGGTGAAAATGACAGTACTCTCTGTCTTTTGGATCTGAATTCCAACCGATCGGGTGACATCTCACCCGATCGGTTCATCTGTAGCAGAATTCTCCCAGCTCACGACCCGATGACATCACCCGATCGGTTCAGCGACTGGGTGATGTATCTCCAAAGCTGAATACCAAGTCGACATCCGTCTCACCCGATCGATTGATGATTCAACCGATCGGGTGGATGCTTATCTATATATATTGCCCTAGGTTTTCCCAGAAAAGGATCCCCATTTTCAGACTGTCTTTTTGGGATGTTGGCGGCTACAATTTTCTTTTGTTTTGCAAGTTCTCTGATTGTCTAGATACTTTAACATTTCATTCTTAATACTATTTGCTCCGTGTTTCTATTGCTTGATCTTGATTCCAATGGTTAAATTTTATTGTGTTGCTATTTTTGCAATGAATCGTGAGTAGTTCCCCAATCTAGGGCATTGGTGTAAGCCCCTTCGTGGGTTCTCCCCAGAATGACTATAGAATTAGGATTTTGATAGGATCTGGGAATTTAGATGGTTACGTGGGGTGTTTTATTATCATTGGCGGGAGAAAGACCACCTCTGACCATCGGGCCAAGGGAAAATAAAACTGGCGTTTGATCCCCTAGCCACAGCTCACACCTCTAGCGTAGACATTGAATCCTAGCGCGTGGGAACGGCAGGATGAAATGTTGGGAGTAATCGTTGCGAGCTTAGTGCTCCCGGGGTCAGTCTGTGTTAATGGACATGGGAATGCCCACCGTCTGAACCCGGGTAGACCTAGTGTATCATCCTGGGCATCGACCGGAATATCGGGCCCATGGGACGCTAGGTATCACTCTTAGAGGCGACGTCTCACCACTAAATCCTAGAATCCGATCGCATTCCTATCCGTTGGTTATAATAGAGAGGACACATGATAGGGAGGAAACCAAAGTCCTAGGTTCCCCTTTTATATCTTACATTCTTCGTAGCTCATTTCGTGATAACCAACCGATCGACAGGGCTAGCTCACCCACCGGGTGATCCGGTTCCTACTTGTTAACAAGCACAACACACGCCTCCCTGAGTTCGACCCCCAAGCCACACTACAACACCGTACGCTTGCGGTTACAAATATTTAAATCTGGTATCCCCGATCTTACTGCACATAGTGCCAAATCTAGGGGACGTCAAGCTTTATGGCGTCGTTGCCGGGGAGACAACATGCTTGTTTCAGTTAGGTCCCTGTGAACCCCCGAGACTAGTTCACATCCTTACCACGCGATAATTTTCGCAATCTACATATTTTATTTTTATTTTTTATTTTTTATTTTCTGTTTTTATCTATCTTTATACCATACGCACTTCACGGGTGTTTCTTGATTTTTCATGCACAGGAACTCAAGAAGTCTTGACGACTTGGTTCCTCTAGATCCTGAGATAAATGCCACCGTGAGGCATTTGAACGCTGAGAGAAGAAGAGTAGAAGAGGTTGCCGCCAACATGGGAGAAAATACCCCTCCCCAGAAGTCCTTGCTTGAGTACTCGATGCCGTCCATCGGGTCCCCGTCAAGCGTCCAACCTCCGGCCATTACGACCGGAAATTTCGAGCTGAAGCCATCGTTGGTGACTTGGATCCAACAGGACCAGTTTTTAGGAGTTCCTATGGAGAGCCCAATCGAGCACTTGGACTCATTTCTGGAGAAGTGTGACACTTTTAGGATCAATGGCGTGACAACTGAAGCCATCTGGATGAGATTGTTCCCCTTCTCTCTGCGGGACAAAGCAAAGCATTCGCTGAGGGGAAAGGACCCCAATACATTTACGACTTGGGAGAAGCTGTCCAATGCGTTCCTGAATAAGTTCTTTCCCCCGGGGAAGACAATGAAGCTGAGGAGCGAGATCTCCTCCTTCTCCCAAGCCAGCCATGAATCCTTACATGAGGCATGGATGAGGTATAAAGAGATGCACTCCACAAATGGCAAATCATCAATTTGTTCTACAATTGGCTGAGGGACGATCTAAAGTCCTTAATGGATGCCGCGGCTGGAGGGTCCTTCATGGCAAGGAACGAAGTAGATGCTGAAACATTTTGGAGAATATGACATCTAATAATGAAAGGTGGAGCGATGAACGTGCCACACCAAGATCTGGAGGAATGCACCGAGTAGAGGAGGTCGACAAACTGTCTAGCAAATTTGATTTACTGTCTACCCAGATCTCGGCATTCATGGTAGGGGCCGGTGGTGCCAACACTCAGCAAGTGGCAGCAGTAGAGGCTGAAGTAATGGGATAATTTGATGGCTGCGATATCTCGGCACCGGTGGACCAAGCTAGTGCACTCTTTTATAATCCGACGGGTAATGCACTTTATCCATCGAGGACAAGCTCGAATTCGGCATATTCTCCCAACAACCGGAACCACCCGAACTTCAGCTACAGGGCACCATACTAGCAGCCCCAACAACCTCAGCAGCAGTTGTATCAGCCCCCTCGGCAGCATCAACAGTTATACCAACAGCAACAACAACCTCAGCAGCAGATGTATCAGCAGTACCCCCCCAGAAATCAGCAGCCCCCGCCACAGCAGCAACCATATAACCAACAACGGGTAATCTCTCCGGTCGAGAATCTCTTGACCCAATATATATCAAACCAGGAGAAGATTAACCTGCAGATGCAGATTGGACAGAAGACTTTGGCTGATCAAGTGACCCAGCTGGGGTTGCAAGTGGCCAATCTTCAGAAGACATAGGGGTAATTGCCGGGTCAGCCGGAGGTCAATCCCAGGGGACCCAATCAAATATTGGCCTTGACGCATGATCATGCAAATGTCTTGGCAATAGTCTTGAGGAGTGGCACACAGATTCCGACGAGGGAGGCCGCTAAAGAACCTGAAGCTCCATTGGTCGATGGGAGAGCAAATCTATAGGGAAATGACGATGGAGCTTCGGCATCAAACACCATGACTCCGAAGGGAGTTTCTGAAGAAGAAAAGAAGAAGAATGAGGAGGGCAACTCGAGGGTCTTCAAGCCTGCGGTGCCATTCCCACAAAGGCTTGCTAAGGAGAAAATAGATGAGAAGTACGGCAAGTTTTCGACATGGTGAAAGACTTGAGTTTGCAAATCCCCTTCCTGGAGGCTATAGAGACCATCCCTTCATATGCAAAATTTCTGAAGGATTTGGTAACGAAGGGTACAAGGAAAGAGAAAGTCGTCCTGACGGCGAAGTGCAGCGCTCTGATCCAACGAGCGAATCTGCCAAAGCTCAAGGACCCCGGGAGTTTTTCTATCCCATGCTCGATAGGGGAGGTAAAAATCAATCGGGCGCTTGTCGATCTAGGTGCAAGCGTGATTCTAATGCCTCTATCGCTGTATAAAAGGATAAATCTGGGCGACCTTGAACCCACCAGAATGACTCTGCAACTGGCAGACAGATCAGTTAAGTACCCAGTGGGGGTTGTGGACGACCTGCCGGTGAACGTCAGTGGCATACACGTGCCTGTGGATTTTGTAGTAATGGACATGCCGAAGGACAATCATACCCCGATTATCCTCGGGAGGCCATACATGGCAACCGCATGAGTACTTATTGACGTGACGAAGGGGAAGCTGTACCTGAATGTCGGGGAACAGAAAGTAGAGTTTGATTTGGGACTGTTAATGAAGCATCCACCGGAGGAACAAAGATGTAATCTACTGGAGGTCGAGGAAGAAAGAATCGTTGAGGCTGGATCTTGGGAAGTTCTTTCAAGGAACCCCCCTCCCCCCGATAGCTTGGAGGGCTTTAAGGAGCACATTGGGTTAGAAAGAGAAGAAGTAGCTGGAGAAGTGTGTGTCTCCCGGATGACTCCCCCCAGATTTAAGAAGATTGCTCTTACAAAGAGCAAAGGAAACGAGCCTCTTATGCTGACCACTGAAGAGGTTCGTATCCTGAAAAGAGTGGCGACTGACGCCAACGTGAGAGAAAAGCTCCCGGACACCACCAGCAGGAGTATCGTTGAGAGCATCTATCTGTCACCTCTGTCACCGACAAATGCACCTGTTTCTACAGCTGAAAGGATGCCGATCATTGGGCATCACCCGCATAAGCCCCCATGATTATCATATATCGGGAGTCGAGCAAACAACTTTAAACAACATCGCTTCATGGGAGGCAACCCATGTTCTAAACTTTTTTCGTTATTTATAGGAATAGTTTACTAGTTCTAGTGAATAAACTTCGATATGGGGATTTTTATCGGGAGACTTAGATAATTTTTTGTATCTGTGCATGAAATTGCCCCCACCCGATCGGTTCATACATCAACCAATCAGGTGGTCCGTATCAGAAGATGGCCAGCATCAGTACAAAAATGAACCGATCGGGTGGCACATGCGAATGATCAGATGGCAGATCGGTTGACAATAGCAGTGCTCTCGGGAATTTTTTGTGTTAAATCAAGCGATCGGTTGAAAACAAGCTGTGATCGGGTGGAAGACCGGGTGGAGAGTACAGAGCTCTCAGGAAATTTATGAAGCGGTCAACCGATCGGGTGAAAACTCACCCGATCAGTTCACATATAGCTGTTGATCCGCAAGGAATTTTCGAAAATAACCCACCCGATCGGGTGAAATCTCACCCGATCAGTTCGCCTAACCCTATAAATACCCCCTCTCACCCGATTTCATTTCACATGATCCCTCATTCTCCCTCCGAGTGGTTCATCTTCTTCTCAAACGATCTCCTCTTCACTCCCACTACTCCCGATTGCTTTTCCCCACTTCCCCTGTAACGGCCTGTTTTCATCAAGACAAACTATTTACGTATTTGACCAAATTTTTTTCAATTTTTAAACTATTTTATAATGGTTTGTCAGGAGTTTTACTGATTTCAAAATTTTCTTATAAAAATATTTTGTAGTACCAGACTAGTTATGGAGTATTTTAGTAAGATCGGATTTCATCAAATACTCAAAACATTTCTGATAAAAATTCATTTTCAGTTATTACCGTTTTGCCTTAATGAATTTATTTTCTATACAAACATCATCAAAACGATTTCAAACTTTTATAGTAACATTCAATGATCATTTAGAGCTTCCCACATTAATTTCGTAATTTTCTGAAGTCAAACCAATAGAGAACCCGCAAACCCGCTTTCTAAACGTTTTGCCTTAAAACTAGTATTTCCGTAGTTCAAACCCTGAAACGGAATTCATATTCACGATCATTGTGACGATACGATCCCGTCGGTATGTTTTCGTAATTTTTCGGACACGTTTACTAGTAGGGGCAAAATCGTAATTTCGTTACAATTTATACCGCTATCGTCACAAATTACCCTAGCTAATTACTAATTACCTTAACCTAATTAACTATTAGATTAACCTAACCATACCTAAAACGTGTTAGGGAACACGTTTAAAACTTTCCTAGCTTAGTCTAAAGTTTTCATTTAATACGCCTAACACTATTAATTACCTTTGACTAAGTTATTCATTATTAATCCCTACTACAAACTTAATCCCTATTTAAACCCCCCAGCTTCTTCGTTTAACTCAGCTAAGCCCAAACCCGTATCACGTTGTTCTCTCTATCCTTCATACACACACAGGCAGCCTCTCTCTAATCTCTCACCCTCTCAAACTCTCTCTCCCTCTCAGTTCTCTCCCCCGAACTAAACCCACGCACCCCGAACCCAAGCCCGAACGGCAACACCCCGTTGCCCGACCTCATCTCCGCTGCTCGCCCTCCGAGCTTGCCCGAGTGCCATCGTTACCGTTAACAACGCCGACAAAGACCCCAACCTCCGACGACGTCTCAGAGCAACTCCGGAGCATCTCCGCTGCTCCGACCCCCGCTCAGCACACCGGAGGGCCACCCATGCTCACCCCACCTCCGTGCAAATGCTCCGCCGTCAGCCTCGCCCTCCCCGTGCCCCAAAGGCCGCTGTCACCGCCACTTCGTCCACGCTCTCCGAGCAGCTCCGACGAGCTCACACCGCCCGTCATCACGAGCTGCAGACCCCCACACAGAGCTCCGGAAAAGTTCCCTAGCTCGACCCCCACTCCTCGCTACCGCCGGACGCCATCACTGCCGTCTCCGCCCACACGAGCCGCTGCTACGTTCACCGCCCAAACAGCTCCGCCCCCGTTGCAGCACCGCCCGAGCATCGACACTCGCCCGCCCACGCAACCGCTGCCTTGGACGCCACCACGGCCGCCCCATCCTCGCTCGACCTCGCCGCCGACTGTGCCACCGGCCTCCGCCATATCCGCCGCTGCTGACTGCACCGTCCCGCCGCCAAGCGCCGACTTCTGCTGCACCGCTGCCACCAACGAACGGCCGCTGCATGCATACGAACGACGAACGGGGGTAAGTTTAAATTATACGTATTTAATACGTATACGTGTATTTCGAGTGTATTTGATAATTAAATAATATGGGTTTTCTGTTTTAAATTAATAATAAATAATATATAGGTCAGGAAAATAAGAGATCACCTCTAGAAAATCAGAAATGACATTCTGGACCCAATGGCACTAGTTTCTGCTCAATCGGACGCTTAGATTTTCCAAAATTAATTTTAAGCCTAAAAGCTAAATATGTTATTTTCATTCAAAAATCCGTAACTTGATATTTTCACGTACACTAATATATGAGAAAAATATATGTTAAAGTACTCTCCGATACGGTCATTTTGACAGTTCATTTGCAACTTTCCGATGCAGATTACATCCGGAATAAATTATTGAATAATTACGTACTTAATTAAAGATTAGTTTTTAAATTGATTTTAAGCTTTTAAAAATTATAAAAATTAGTATAAACTTCAGAAAAATATTTCTTCCTACGATAAAATTATTTTCATTATATCTAGGCTATAGAAAAATTTAGAACACTTTTTGACAACGTTTCAATCGATTATAAAATTGAAACAACCAAATCAAATAGATGGAAAATTGAGTAGCCTGTAACTAACGATTTCTTGTATTTGCAGGTACCCACTTTCTTACACCAACATCTTTAAAGGCTCTAGCTCCAACCTCGTCTTACCACGACGATCCCAAACATAGTAAGTCACTTTAATTCTAGTTTTAGAAATCTGGCCAGTGTACTCGTATGAACTTAGGATCTCATATTCTCATAACAGCTATTGACTTGAACCAATGATTAAAGACCTAATTGACTAGAGAACTAATCGATAGTGGAATAACCAAAGGACTAAACTGAGATAGTGCACTTTTATGGAATTAAACATTATAGTTGTTGGACTTCAAAGCATTTCTGAGGACTAAATTGAGATAGTGCACTTTTATGGAGTTAGATATCATAGTTGTTGGACTTCAAAGCATTGCTCAGGACTGATATTATCTGCTGAGGCTTCTGCCTTGACTTTTCAACAAGTAAATACCACACATATATGTATTTGTTGTACTCATTGATGGATGTATTGTTGTACACATTGTTGGATGTACGAAATGATGGGCCTTTGTGGCCATACGGATACGGATATGAATATTGGACTATGATAATACACGGGATACGGGGTAGTCTTGAGCTACGCAGTGTGCGGGAGTGACTGGGTCCACCCTTATTTGGTAAGCTGTACCATCACCGTGAAGGGGATGGTAGGAAAATATTCCACGAGTTGCTCCGTGGGATGGGTGCACTTCTGGTTGCATATCGTACACTCGAGCTAAGACTGTTGCACTAGCCGATTGATACAGGGCCCATGATGCCATATTGATACGAACACTGATTTGAACATTGGACTATGATGATACACAGGTTATGGGGTAGTCTTGAGCTACGCAGTGTGCGGGAGTGACCGGGTCCACCCTTATTAGTTAAGCTGTACCATCACCCTGCAGGAATGGTAGGTAGATATTCCACGAGTTGCTCCGTGGGATGGGTGCACTTCTGGTTGCATATCGTACACTCGAGCCAAGGCTGATGCACTAGTTTGATTGCTGTATTGTACTCATGGTTGTTTGTATTGTCGGAACACACTATTGGGCCCTCGGGCATTTACGGAGCACATTACGGAACACACTATTGGGCCTTCGGGCATTTACGGAGCACATTTACGGAGCACACTATTGGGCCCTTGCGGCATTTAAGACTGATGCACTAGTTTGATTGATGTTACACTAGTTAGTTGATACTATTGTTTAGTCACGATTACTACTATTCTACGGACTAAGTCGAGACTACTCGAACATGGCAAAGCGGTATAATAACAAGCGGTCTTAAATTACGACCGAATCAGTGTCTAGAAAGGAATGGGAAGGGGGTTGGTCAACCAAGGGACTTGTTCCTGCGGTCTTTGAAGTGACCTGTGCCTTCAAGCCCTGACTGACTGGCTGATTTGGGAGTTAAGTTAGACTTCTTATTATTAAGCCTGCCTACACTATTAGATAGTCAAGCGATGCTCATCTTTTCTTAAGTATTACTACGTCCACCTATTGTCATCCCATCACCGATTGGCCAAAACATTGTTAACCTGGTTGTCTTACTATTGCCATCCCATTGGTCAAAACATTGTTACTACCACATGCCATGCCACAGTCGTTACTTTTACACTTGTACAGTCATCTTTACTTTATGCATTACATACCATACCTGAGTAGTTACCAGTACTTTACTTATTCTCTTACATACCTATCTGCCCATACTTTACTTTTTGCACCTGCATAACCATCTTTTGTTTACTATAGTTTGTTCTATACTTTTGAACTACTTTGTTTCTATTGCTAGAATTATTGTGACTTACCTACGGTTCCATCTCTGTGGCACCACAGACGACGTACATATGGAGGCAGACGCTCTAGAGTTAATAGCGTCAGAATTTGACCATGAGTCTGCAGCTTTCAGAGTTGTTTCCAATTGTATTTACTTTCCTTCATGTACGATTGTTGGACCATTTTTGTATAATATGGATGTAATAATTGGACACTATTTGGGTATTTTTGTACATCTCTGCATCGTGGCTATTTTGTTTTCACTGGTTAACTGCAGGACCTGCGCAAATACCAAAAAGTAACGGGCCCGGGAATCGGGTCGTTACATCCCCCACCAGTCTCCGACCTTCCGAAGTCTCCATCTACCACACTTCATCCCCAAATCCGCCCAAACCCTAGCCCTAACCCCCCCCCCCCCCCATTTTGAAAATTCATCTCTTGTTGGATTGACAAGCGGAGGCTTCCCATACTCCTCCATTGCACGGCATGGGACATTTTGCGAGCAAGGAATCACCTCGATAGTGGGTATACTCGCTCCTGAGCTTTACTTTTACGTTGTCCAAATATTAGCATTTTGCTCCATTTTCATTGATTGTGTGCATTCATATAATCTTGCATACCACATTACACATCCACACAATCATGGCTAAAGACAAAGACAAGGGTAAGCAGATCATGCAGGAAGAGGAGCCGTCTCGCAAGAGACACAAATCCACACGTTCACCGCGTGCACGTGTTCACCACTCCGACCCATCATTCCTGTTGCGGACCTGCTGATGGGACCCCATGGGATCCGTTTCATGAGTTTGGCCCATAAAGATTTTTATAATCGACTCAACCAACGATCTCATTTATCCACTAAGTTTGCCCATGATCAAACCCTAATCGATCTCGGAGTTTTCTCCGGAGTCGAGACTCTATTTGCAAACCTAGGATGGCTAAGTTTCTTACACTGCCATGCACCATCCTACCCCGCCCTCACACTCGAATTCCTCTCGACTCTCAAAACTGAGTGGGGGGGACAATTATCGATTTCTGCCTCTGAAACCGAAACCTTCATACCCAAGTGAACACCATCAACAATATTTTCGGTTTCCCCATTCTCGACGACGATATCTGTCCTTATGAATTTCATCGCGACTTCGATGTCGACCATTTTTGGAAGCACCTCACCCTTCACGATCATTATCCTCGAGGCAAGGCCATGACCTCCTCCATCATCCACCCTGTCTTTCGTCTAGCCCATCGCATCATATCGAGCACTTTCTTCCCCCGGGATGAGTCCGAGACCGTGACCATCCCTGACCTTTTCATCCTTTGGGCTATGACTTTTGATTTCATTCCCGGTGTTGACGGGATCGCTTTCGAGACCCCGCGTGTACGCATTAATGTCGGTGCGCGGCTAATTCAAAAATTCCTTGATATTAGCCGCACATGCAAGGGTAAGTATTGCTGTGGCGGCTTCATTACTCTCATTGCCTTACACCCTCCCCATTCAACATCGTTATCCCCCGCGAATTGCCGCATGCCACATGATCTACATATCTAGATCTTGACGTTTTGCGAAACACCCACATGATCAGGCCTCGAGGTATCGGTCGGTTTGTTTTTTTACTATGGATATTCATCTTGAGGCAGACTGGTCATTTCCTCCAGATCCAGAGTTTGTAGGGGGGTTACATCTTCAGTTTCCACTCCCTGACGCACCTCGACCACCGTCCCCTGTCGCCCACTTAGGCGAGCAGGATATCCCTGCATTTAGGGAGGACTCCGGGGCTGGCCCTAGTGTCATGACCCCGACTTCTATCGCTGTTTCTTCTGAGGCACTCACTATGGCCCTCTTAGGCCTTGCCTCCGGTGCCGGCACGACCACTACCACCGGTACCACTTCTGCTGTTCGACAGGCCACCTCCGCTCGCCTCGCTCTTGAGGCTGAGATGGCTGCTTTGCGCGCTGGTGCATCCTCTTCTACCTCCTCGGACCCATCCACTTCTTTCTTTTCACACCTACGTTTCCTCGCACTCGAGCAAAACGTGGCCGCCATTCTCCGCATTCTTACACACATTCACGGTCCTCCTCCACCTACTCCACCACCATCACCTCCTCCGTCACCACCTAGGTGATCATCACCCCCTCCTCCATCCACGACCACTACCGTCGATCCTACACCCCCATCACCTTTCACATCTATCACCACCGCATACTCGCGTCGCAAGAAATTAGTTGTGCGCTCGAAATCATTACCCACCCCCACCTCATCGATCACCTCTTCTTTACCATCCCTCCCACTTACCATTATCACCGTCACTCCACCCATAATCCACACCACCACTCCACCCATCCATGTTGGATATGGAAGACGTTTGTACACCCTTGTGGGGGATGTACGAGGGAATACGGACCTCGAACGTCGCGCACACGAAGTCATGTGCAAAGGGAATCTGTTCCCTTGCGGAGAGGATCTCTGTATGAGCGGGAAAGTCGCATTATATATGCATAAGTGCATGCGACATATGGCTAATAAAGGGGGAATATCTTAAGCTTATGTTGTACCATGCATATGGTACAACTTAAGCTTATAATGTGCCATGTATCATGGTACACCTTAATTAAGTTGTTCCAAAGGAACAACTTACCCTAAAATAACTACCTTGGGGGCTATTGTCACGCCCCGCTTCCCAAAAACGTGGAGGCGAAGCGTGAGAAGGTCCGCTCAGACTTGAAGCTACAAAGCTGCAAGTCCGATAAGCGTCGATCAAATTTAAACTGCAGGTCCTTGCAACGCGAACGAAACAAAGATAATAATATTTAAATGAGACAAAAGAGATATCTCAGAATATCCATAAAATAAGTTTCAACATCACAGAAAAAGCCACCAGGCTAAAAAAAAGAGACTAAAGGCCCAAACATGGCCAACAAAAGTACAAAGTACAAAACAACGGTGCTACGCACCAACAACTAACAAAAGGCCTAAAAACAACATAAGGCTCAACAAAACTCAAAGCTTGGTCACCGGTGTCCACCAAAATCCTCCTGGGCAATCATGGACTCAGACTCAGCGTCAGCAAAACCTCGCGTACTCAGCAACGATCTCTGGCTCAGGTCTAACATGTGACACCCAAAAGAGCAAGGGGCACATGTCAGCAAGTCTGGAAGACTTGTGCAAGGAAACTACAAGTGGGTAAAAGTAAAGCAACCTAGTAGTCCTAGCATGATGCGATGACATGGCAGTTAAAGTAATGAGTGCAACAGGTAAAATAAAGTAAAGTAAAGTAAGGTACGAGCATGGCATGGCATGGCAGGGATGACAAGTATTACATGAATCATTCACAAGACAAGTACAAGACAAGGAAAGTAAGCACCTCGTGCACAGAGATTCCGCCTTTTGGCTAGAGGGCTGATCAAGCCACTCCTAAGCTCAAGTGACCGTTTATCCCTAACCCTCCACGTGTATCGGGCATTGGTTTCTAGCCAACACATGAGGCCCGCTTCTGGACCACGAGCCAGGAAGTGTTTAAACAAGTATGGCCTAGGGGTGCACCTAGCCAGGGACACTGAAACACGGATTTGTACAAGTATTTTTGTAGCGTGTGCTACGATGCAACAATCAAGTTGGATGACATGTAAGATGCAATGCATGGCAGTTAAAAGTGCGTACAGATAAAGAAAGTAAACGTGACAGTTTAGTATGCATGAACAACAAGTTTAAAGGGTTGGATCTAGCTTCGTTGTCAAGCTAGATCACTTAGGTGACGGATCTAGTTTCGTTGTCAAACTAGATCAAGTAGGCGTCTAGCCAGTTATCATTTCACTGTCTAGTCTCTTTTACGCTAAAGACAAGTAAGTGGCCTAAAAACATGGCCCTACACAAGAGTTGGCAAGTTTCACTTGCCTGTAAGTACAACGTCTGAGCACAGCGTCCAATGAGTCCAATAATCACAATTATCCTACGTGCAAAGTCCACCGGCCTAAAGTCCATATTATTAATCTTAATTAGTGATTGCTAAAACATTTAAAATACTTTAAAAACATCAATTTTAGTCTTGATTAGCATGCAATTGGGTTGGGGGTCCTAGGGGTGCAAAACGTTACCTCAACACGCCGCGAAAGCTACACCGGCGTCGGGTAGCGACGCCGGGGGTTGGAAGAATAGAACGCGCTCCAAGTCCTGATTCCAAAATATTTTCCTCGCTGGAAAATTCAGAGCTTCAACCGGGGCGACGGTTCCAGATTCCAAAGCTCGCACGTGCGACGACGGGCTACGACGTGCGACAACGTCGTACGCGACGAATCCTCGAAGAGCAAGCACCTTGGTGGGGCCCACAGTACTCCTAGGGGCCTTTGGGGGACCCACAATAACTCTGGAGAACTTGGGGGGCCCACGGTGACAAGCGGTGCGACGGATGCGGGGTTGCGACAAGTGGCCGTCGGTCGTACACAGCCAATGCGGGGATCTCCTTCGGTCAGACACTAGGGAACGGCTGTTGCAACGTTTGGGGGTCGGTCACGAGCCTTGGTGCGGTCGTTTCCCTCGGTCAGACACGGTGGAGGCCTCGGTCAGGCGCTTGGGTGCGGGGTTGCAGCGTTGCAGCGATCGGGCGCTCGGTCACAGCGGTCGCTGCGGGGGAATTCTTCGGTCAGACACTGCGGAAGCGGGCTGCAGCGCTGCGGGGGTTGCAACGGAGCGGGGAAGCGGGCGATGCGGGGGAGCGCTTCGGTCGGTGCGGGCGGGAGCGTCGGTCGGTGCGGGGGTTGCAACGTTGCAGTTGCAACGTTGCGGAGCGGAGCGGAGGCGGGGCAATCTCTCGGTCAGACCGAGAGATGTCCTCGGTCGGAGCGGGGAGCGGGCGAGCGATGCGGGCTAGGCTGGGTGCGGGCGGTGGCCTCGGTCAGGCCGAGTGAACGGGGCGAAAATCTCCGGTCGTGCACAGGCGACGGCTGCGACGTTGCGACGAATCGTCGCAACGTCCAATTTTGGTTTTGGACGAGGCTAGGGCTAATTTCTTTGGAAAATAGGACTTGCTAGGGGTTGCTTATATAGTATAGGTGGGTTGACTTGGTCTAGGGCTAAATCTAATAGGATTAGAAGTTCAAAAAGATTTAAAATTCAAATCTAAACTTCTCCAACCCAATCTAAGATTTGACCTGGTCCAAATGAGCTGGAAATTGGCTCGAAAATTCTTTAAAACGTTTTAAACTCAAATAAATTTTATTTGGCCGAAATTAATATAAAAATAAATTATTAAAAATAATATAAAACTTGTTAAAAATATAAAAGTGGTCAAATAAACTCCAAAAATTATAAAATAAATATCGGGGTGATCGTGGCGACGAATGTGAGCTAACTAAGAAGACGGATCTTAGTTTTGACGTCGGACGACGGAACTAAAAATAGAAACGTCTCCCGTCAAGAGTGAGAATCGTCACGTCTCATCGAGTAAGATCAAATTGTGGAAAAACGACTCGAGAACGTCGTTCCAATATAGTGCCACCATTTAATACTCTCAGAGACGTTCGCAACGGCATATCACACAAAAGTGTTCACAAACAAATAAAGTCTAAAGCAAACACGTGCACGGCCAAAAGCACGTGCACGAACAACGTACGACGAAGAGTGGTCGTTACATCCTCCCCACCTTAGAATAAAGTCCGTCCTCGGACTTTCTAATATAGCTAGTCGCTCTAATAACTACCCCAAATCAAGTCACATTATATTTCAAACCAAGTATAGTCATTACAAATGCTCATATATGCACTAGGTAGTCAAACATTATTACTACCAACACGTATATATATATATATACACATTCACGTACGTATACACTTATACCTATTATAGTCAGTCAGACTCATACACGTATTTCAATCATATATATAAGCATGCATCCCTTATATAGCTACTACCTACCTAATCCCAAAACAATATTTCAGATACTTATATAATGATAGTTTCACGCTTAGCCATTTCAATCATCGCTCTACCTATATGTAGCTACCTATGTACAAACATCAAGGGTATACTACCCTCTAATATTCATCCAATACCAAGCATCTCAACACATATAGTCACAACATACCATTATTGAATCAAGTTCACTATATCTAATATACATTCACCACTACTATAATTTCACAATATATAGTCATTCAATACATGCAAATTGTTCACCATATATTCACATCACGTACGGTCCTATAACTATATTTACGGTACGCCACATATACCATAGTCATCAATACCTATAACTAAGCACATACTTACCCGTGCATGGTGCGCACCCATACACGCTAACATTTCATTTACATACACCAATCATGCCATTGTATAACTAGCACACATACACACCTAGTTTTAGCTAGCGCACAAGCAAGTCCTTAGTAAATAGCTATACCACAAGACCAACACCTATAACTATATACTGGCGTAGCGACCCACAATCATGTGCGTAGCACAACCAGGCACAAACACTCCTATCACTATACATACATCAAGCATTGCTATATTCAAACTACAACATACATTCAATATACTTAGAGTATACTCACTCAATACACATATCAGAATATCCCATATACGTAGCATGACATTCATACATACACCAATACCACTCTAATATTTATATATATGTCTACCAATATAACCATATACATTCCATAGATCAATCACACTTAATATTTAGTCAGGTAATACTTACATAGTTCAATCATTCTATATACCATAATAATAATACAGACATTAGCACACGTATATTTATAATACACTCCTTAGTACATGCATACGTATTCATCGTATAGTCGCACCCATGTAACATATATATTCACACCATAGCCTACTACCTATAATTAGTATACTAACACATCCCTACGTACATAATTAAGATGTGCAATAGTCGTGTATACCTCACGGTATGCACGTATGCAACATCCCGTAAAAGCAACAATACCAATCAAAATTATAACCCTATTACTATATGTATATCACATATATACTCAGGCAACAAAACATAACTACTTACGTCTAAACACTATATATGTCTACCTACGAGCACATACTCACACGTAATAATATATAGATCACTCAATAGGCCTACATACTCATCTATAAGTTCACACATTATCATCACACCTAGCATATTCATAGCTTTACCAATCATTTTATTTCAAACATTATAAGTATCTCTTACATACACAACTTAGATATTCCAACGCTAATTCAAATATACACAAGCATCCCTAGTATAGTGTAGCTATCCACACAAAAATCTATAATTACTAACACACAACAACTTCATAAGGGTCCAAGGGTCTACTAACCACTAAGAGTTGACCAGACATTGAAGGACCCTAAGACCTAAGCAACAAAGAGAGGTCGAGAGCGAGACGAGGAAGGATCGATAAGCACGAGTTCAGATAAGACGTATACAAGGAGACAGCTTGGTTAGACGAAACATTGACTCAAGGTGATGTTTAGGTTGAGGGAAAATGGAGATGTAGTGGTACATACATAGGATATAGAAAAGAAGATAGGGTAAGTAGCACATGCTAAAATACGTGAATTCTGAAAACTGTTGTACTTTAAAATCCTCGTCGGAGAAGAAATGTTTGGGGATCGATAAAACGAGTTGTTCAAAATAAATCTGAGTCAAATATTCAAAATAATAGAAAATGGCCTATTGGTTTTAAAAATCATTTTGAAAGGAAGTAAAATCAATTACACGAATATTAAGGACATGGTTTAGAAAATTCTATCAGTCAGTAATTTAATAAAATGTTGACCAAAACTTTTGGAAAGTCAAGAATGAAACCAAGTAACGGAAAGATTTAAACTCATGTTAAATGTTTTCAAAACTTCTAGGCTATGGAAGATTTAAAATAATCAATTTTGAAACTTCTTTTAGGAAACCATGGTTTGCCAAAAATGAGAAACTGATTTACAAAAGGTTCTTAATATACAAGCACAACAAGTCTGGCATTGTTATAAAAATAATTGAAATTCAATTTGGTTTAGAAATTTTTCTAAAACGTGTATGGTGAGCGGAAAGAAAATAGTAGTAACTTAGCATAGGAATTTTCAAGATCGACTCGCAAATCTTTAAAATCAAATCTGGGAGGGTCTAAAGCAGGAAGAGGTTATGAAAATAGTAATTTTGCAAAAATCTGAAATAGTGAGAACGACGAGCAAAAACCAACTTTCTGAAATCTGAAATTCTATGTGGCTTGAAAAGTATATTAAAAGTAAACACGATGTATTATTCAAATAGCATAAATAAGAAAGGAAAATTATAAATCAAATTGGACAAACGGTTCAGAATAAAATTAATATATGAAGGGACGACACATTTGCATAGGTACGAAAAACATAGGCTGAAAAAAAAAATATTATAAGCTAGAGTTTCAAAAATTTCCGCCAAAAGTTTTAAGAATTTAATTCAACGAAAGAGTATGAAATGTGAGAAAATAATTGAGCAAATTTAACTTAGGGAAAAAGGAATCTGAGAAACACCTTCAGAAGATTTCAAAACTTGTAACGGAGAGATTCGAAAATTGGCGATGATCGTCACGAGGCGACCTCGTGAATCGAGGCAAGGAAATTGGTCGGATGATCAAAACATTCGTACGCCTAGGATATGAATCAGAAGAGGCTACGGGGAACTCCTACGGTCGACCAACTAAAGATTAGGAACTAGGCGCTATGACTTCTAAAGGTTAGATGGTAAAGAAATGCGTTCGGCTTGGTCCGAAATCGATGAACCCAAAAGCGAACGTCTAAAGGAGATTCTAGAAGTCTAATATGGTCAGGGGTAAACAAGGACCACTAGGGTAACTCCTACGACAATTGAATCAATTGCTAGAAGGGGTCTAACTACGATCAGGGCCTCTAACTAGCAAGCACAAACGTCTAACTAAGCCTTCTTATCACCTAGTGTCCTAAGAAAATGACTAGACTCAGGGCTTATGACTCGGATGTTGCAATTTATTTAATGGACATTCCGTTATTATCGTTGTTCCGTTAATTCGCAATTGCAAGACTGGACCTGCATGGGCCACCAACACAACCTGTCACGCCCCGCTTCCCAAAAACGTGGAGGCGAAGCGTGAGAAGGTCCGCTCAGACTTGAAGCTACAAAGCTGCAAGTCCGATAAGCGTCGATCAAATTTAAACTGCAGGTCCTTGCAACGCGAACGAAACAAAGATAATAATATTTAAATGAGACAAAAGAGATATCTCAGAATATCCATAAAATAAGTTTCAACATCACAGAAAAAGCCACCAGGCTAAAAAAAAGAGACTAAAGGCCCAAACATGGCCAACAAAAGTACAAAGTACAAAACAACGGTGCTACGCACCAACAACTAACAAAAGGCCTAAAAACAACATAAGGCTCAACAAAACTCAAAGCTTGGTCACCGGTGTCCACCAAAATCCTCCTGGGCAATCATGGACTCAGACTCAGCGTCAGCAAAACCTCGCGTACTCAGCAACGATCTCTGGCTCAGGTCTAACATGTGACACCCAAAAGAGCAAGGGGCACATGTCAGCAAGTCTGGAAGACTTGTGCAAGGAAACTACAAGTGGGTAAAAGTAAAGCAACCTAGTAGTCCTAGCATGATGCGATGACATGGCAGTTAAAGTAATGAGTGCAACAGGTAAAATAAAGTAAAGTAAAGTAAGGTACGAGCATGGCATGGCATGGCAGGGATGACAAGTATTACATGAATCATTCACAAGACAAGTACAAGACAAGGAAAGTAAGCACCTCGTGCACAGAGATTCCGCCTTTTGGCTAGAGGGCTGATCAAGCCACTCCTAAGCTCAAGTGACCGTTTATCCCTACCCCTCCACGTGTATCGGGCATTGGTTTCTAGCCAACACATGAGGCCCGCTTCTGGACCACGAGCCAGGAAGTGTTTAAACAAGTATGGCCTAGGGGTGCACCTAGCCAGGGACACTGAAACACGGATTTGTACAAGTATTTTTGTAGCGTGTGCTACGATGCAACAATCAAGTTGGATGACATGTAAGATGCAATGCATGGCAGTTAAAAGTGCGTACAGATAAAGAAAGTAAACGTGACAGTTTAGTATGCATGAACAACAAGTTTAAAGGGTTGGATCTAGCTTCGTTGTCAAGCTAGATCACTTAGGTGACGGATCTAGTTTCGTTGTCAAACTAGATCAAGTAGGCGTCTAGCCAGTTATCATTTCACTGACTAGTCTCTTTTACGCTAAAGGCAAGTAAGTGGCCTAAAAACATGGCCCTACACAAGAGTTGGCAAGTTTCACTTGCCTGTAAGTACAACGTCTGAGCACAGCGTCCAATGAGTCCAAGAATCACAATTATCCTACGTGCAAAGTCCACCGGCCTAAAGTCCATATTATTAATCTTAATTAGTGATTGCTAAAACATTTAAAATACTTTAAAAACATCAATTTTAGTCTTGATTAGCATGCAATTGGGTTGGGGGTCCTAGGGGTGCAAAACGTTACCTCAACACGCCGCGAAAGCTACACCGGCGTCGGGTAGCGACGCCGGGGGTTGGAAGAATAGAACGCGCTCCAAGTCCTGATTCCAAAATATTTTCCTCGCTGGAAAATTCAGAGCTTCAACCGGGGCGACGGTTCCAGATTCCAAAGCTCGCACGTGCGACGACGGGCTACGACGTGCGACAACGTCGTACGCGACGAATCCTCGAAGAGCAAGCACCTTGGTGGGGCCCACAGTACTCCTAGGGGCCTTTGGGGGACCCACAATAACTCTGGAGAACTTGGGGGGCCCACGGTGACAAGCGGTGCGACGGATGCGGGGTTGCGACAAGTGGCCGTCGGTCGTACACAGCCAATGCGGGGATCTCCTTCGGTCAGACACTAGGGAACGGCTGTTGCAACGTTTGGGGGTCGGTCACGAGCCTTGGTGCGGTCGTTTCCCTCGGTCAGACACGGTGGAGGCCTCGGTCAGGCGCTTGGGTGCGGGGTTGCAGCGTTGCAGCGATCGGGCGCTCGGTCACAGCGGTCGCTGCGGGGGAATTCTTCGGTCAGACACTGCGGAAGCGGGCTGCAGCGTTGCGGGGGTTGCAACGGAGCGGGGAAGCGGGCGATGCGGGGGAGCGCTTCGGTCGGTGCGGGCGGGAGCGTCGGTCGGTGCGGGGGTTGCAACGTTGCAGTTGCAACGTTGCGGAGCGGAGCGGAGGCGGGGCAATCTCTCGGTCAGACCGAGAGATGTCCTCGGTCGGAGCGGGGAGCGGGCGAGCGATGCGGGCTAGGCTGGGTGCGGGCGGTGGCCTCGGTCAGGCCGAGTGAACGGGGCGAAAATCTCCGGTCGTGCACAGGCGACGGCTGCGACGTTGCGACGAATCGTCGCAACGTCCAATTTTGGTTTTGGACGAGGCTAGGGCTAATTTCTTTGGAAAATAGGACTTGCTAGGGGTTGCTTATATAGTATAGGTGGGTTGACTTGGTCTAGGGCTAAATCTAATAGGATTAGAAGTTCAAAAAGATTTAAAATTCAAATCTAAACTTCTCCAACCCAATCTAAGATTTGACCTGGTCCAAATGAGCTGGAAATTGGCTCGAAAATTCTTTAAAATGTTTTAAACTCAAATAAATTTTATTTGGCCTAAATTAATATAAAAATAAATTATTAAAAATAATATAAAACTTGTTAAAAATATAAAAGTGGTCAAATAAACTCCAAAAATTATAAAATAAATATCGGGGTGATCGTGGCGACGAATGTGAGCTAACTAAGAAGACGGATCTCAGTTTCGACGTCGGACGACGGAACTAAAAATAGAAACGTCTCCCGTCAAGAGTGAGAATCGTCACGTCTCATCGAGTAAGATCAAATTGTGGAAAAACGACTCGAGAACGTCGTTCCAATATAGTGCCACCATTTAATACTCTCAGAGACGTTCGCAACGGCATATCACACAAAAGTGTTCACAAACAAATAAAGTCTAAAGCAAACACGTGCACGGCCAAAAGCACGTGCACGAACAACGTACGACGAAGAGTGGTCGTTACAGCTATAAATAAGACCCAAGGGTAGCCATTTTCCTTACACATTTTGCATGAAATTCATGCATGCATCTTCTTCATAGCGAAGCTCTGCAGAAATATTTCCTCTCCCTCCATCCAAGTTCTTAATCTAAAATAGAGATTTAGATTGTGGATTTAGTAGCCTTACTCCGTTCGTGAGTAGACTCGATCCGTCGTGGCGAATCCGAAGGCGAAGTTCGTAGACTACCGTGCAGCGTACGCAAGCGTAAGTCTACACTTCATATTATCGATCCTAACTCTGTTTTGGCAGGATCCTTCATTGGTATCGGAGCCATATGGGTTCGCCCCGGTCAATCCACCGCCCCGTCGAAACTACGAACGAGTCGTTGTCTTTTTCACGAATGGGTCTCCTACTATTACGGATATAGTAGGAACGCTTCGTGACGGAGAGAACGCAGCGGTTGTTCTTTTCACGTTAGGGTCTCCTATCATTACGGATATGGTAGGAACTCTCCGTGACGGGAAGAACCGACCGTTCACGTAGTACGTTATTCATTTTTGGCACACGGCCATTAAGAGATAACTAATTTCTTCGACGAACGGGTGCTTCATCGAGGAAGATGATGGAAGTTATTTCCATCGGGTAAGAGGAAAATTTGGTGCATGTGCACCATGGCCAAATGGGCCATGAAGGCCATGCACCCCCTCTCCTCATGCGGAGGGGGTTGGCTACGGCCAATAACCACCGGCGACCACCCCATCAAGGGGGAGGAATGAGTGCGGCAACCCCATTCAAAGGGGGTGGCCGGCCATGGCCAAAGGGGCCATGGCCGGCCAACACCGAATGGCCTTGGCCATGGCCGGCCATGGCCAAGCCATGACCGGCCATGGCCAGGCCGGCAGTGGCCGGCCAAGACCAGGCCGGCAGTGGCCGGCCTTGGCCAAGGGCCTGCCGGCCAGGCCGGCCTGCCGGCCCTGGCAGAGGCCAGGGCCGGCGCCCTGGCCACTGCCAGGGCCAGGCCGGCCCTGGCAGAGGCCAGGGCCGGCGCCCTGGCCACTGCCAGGGCCAGGCCGGCCCTGGCAGTGGCCAGGGTCGGTGCCCTGGCCTCAGGCCAGGGCCTGGCCGAGGCCAGGGCAGGAGCCCTGGCCTCAGGCCAGGGCCTGGCCGAGGCCAGGGCAGGAGCCCTGGCCCCGGCCAGCGGCCTGCCGGCCCTGGCAGAGGCCAGGGCCGGCGCCCTGGCCTCAGGCCAGGGCCTGGCCGAGGCCAGGGCAGGAGCCCTGGCCCCGGCCAGTGGCCTGGCCGGCAGGCCCTGGCAGAGGCCAGGGCCTGGCCGGCAGGCCCTGGCAGAGACCAGGGCCTGGCCGGCCCTGGCCAAGGGGGCCAGGCCCCCTGGCCGGCCAGGGCAGAGGCCCTGGCCGGCCTTTGGCCAAGCCCCGGTCAGGGCAGAGGCCTTGACCGGGAGAAGTTGCAGTTCGAATATTGGTCGACCAATTTTGTGTTTTTGGTCGACCAATCTGGCAGAAGGTCCGGGTCGACTGCAAATTTGTCAACTGACCCATACGGGGTGACAAAGGGCATTGGTCAAACTCGAATGTGTCGATTAGCCCATACGGGGCTAACCACAGTGCCGACTAGTTCATACGGGACTAACACTTTAATGAAGTTTTTTTTAACTTGGGCTCTACTCCTTGAAGATTAGCCGTAATGCTCTACTTCATGCGAGATTAGCCAAGTCATTGTGCTCTACTCTACGGAGATTAGCCAATGTACTTATGTAATTGTGCTCTACTCCTTGAAGATTAGCCGTAATGCTCTACTTCATGCGAGATTAGCCATGTCATTGTGCTCTACTCCACGGAGATTAGCCAATGAACTTGTGACGTTGTGCTCTACTCTACGGAGATTAGCCAATGTATTTTAAATTCGTTTTGAAAAATACGTTTTCAAAAACGCTTTTCCGCTGCAAAGTACTATAAGAGTACTAACATTTGATAAAGTGAGGGAGAAATATTGAAAGTTACTCTAGATGGTGATTGGAAACGTAGTGACCTTTCCGATTCTAGAATAACATCTTCAATATTTTTCGAAAGTACCTTATCAAATACTCGTTTTCCGCTGCTAGTACTATAAGAGTACTATTGTTTGATAAGTGATGGGGGAATATTGAAAGTTGTTCTAGATGGTGATTGGAATCATAGAGACCTTTTCGATTCTAGAACAACACCTTCAATATTTTTCGAAAGTAACTTATCAAATATAATATAATTCCAAGTGGGATTTGAATTTTAGAACTATCCAAATGGGATATTCTATTATCATTTCAAGTGGGAGTTATATTTTAAGAATTTTTTATGCAATGTTTTTGATCGAACCTTCGGTTTTGTCTTTTTGCAGCATTTTAAAAGTAAAATGTCTTCCGCTTCAAAGAATATCGTCGCTGAGTTAAACAAAGGTGAAAAACTCAACGGCGATAATTACAAACTTTGGTCCATTAAGATACAATACGTTTTAGAGGAGCAAGAAGTGCTCGAAACTCTAAAGAACGTAATGATTGAACCCGAGTTGGGCACTACGGCCCAACACCGAAGAGACAAGGAAGCTTTTGATGCTTGGTCTCGGAAGAATAAGATAGCGCGCATTACGTTATTAAGCAGTATGGCTGATGACATAATGTGCATCTTCCGAGAACATGACCTAGCCATGGATATATGGTCCAAGCTAGAGGAGAAGTTCGGTGGCACATCGGTGTCCAAACTTCGCGCCTTAACTATAAAGTTCGATACATATAAGAAACGTCCAGATCATTCCATAGGGAAACATCTGCGACATATGGCGAACCTTATCTCGGAGTTAAAGGACGCAGGTCATGTGCTCACAGATGAGCAACAAATCCAAGCAGTCATACGTTCCCTACCAAATGGGTGGGATCAGATGAAGATGCATCTCACTCATAATGAGAGCATCAAGACCTTCAACGATGTTTCCAAGCACCTCGAATTAGAGGAAGAGCGGCTTGCGGCTGCCAAGCCAGGTGCAGAAGTGCACATGGTTGCTAGTTCCTCACACGGGGGAAAGAAACGTAAAGATCGTTCGAAGTCTTCTAATGAACGTAATAAGCAACCTGAGTCTACCAAGGAACCTAAACATAAGGGTGGACACAAGAAATGGCACAAGAAGAGAGACTTGAAAAGGATCAAGTGCTTCAAGTGCAACAAGCTCGGTCACTATGCTCGTTCGTGTACGAGTGGAAGTGACGAGGTAACTTGTAATACTAGTTACATATGTGTTTCTAGTTCACTATTTCTTGTGGAATCTAATCCATTTTGGGATAATTGATTCAGGTTCCACCGACCACATAGCAAAGGACAGACGGTCCTTCGTGGAGTATCACCGGATACTCAAGGAATGAATTGGATCAATGTAGGAAACAACACACGTGTTGAAGTGAAAGGCGTTGGGACTCGCAAGCTTGTCTTGGACAACGGCCGCCCTATCCTACTTCATGATGTTCTCTTCATTCCATATATTCAAAGGAATATTAAAATTGTGGTCAATTTATTGGGTCTTGGTTAATGGTTGGTTCCTTCATGTTTGTAATATGGACCTATTTTTGTAATAATTCCTTTATTGGTTCTGGGTTATGTATTTAAAGGATTCATTGTAATAAGTACAATGTATGATTTCTCATTTCCTTATGACAAATTCTTTGACTAATGAGTCTAATATAATTTGTTGGCACTCAAGGCTTGGTCATATTGGACCAACGCGTATGGATAGACTTGCCAAACGTGGCCTTCTATCCAATGTTTCAAAGGTTGAAATGTCGACCTGCGAACATTGCCTTGAAAGGAAATCTTGTCGCAAGCCGTTTGGAACCGGCACAAGGGCCAAGGTTCCATTACCGCTTATCCATTCGAACATATGTGGTCCGATGAATGTCAAGACAAGACGCGGGAGGTCCTATTTCATCATTTTTAATTGATGATTTCACCCGATTCGGTCATATCTATTTGATATCCCACAAAAGTGAAAGCACTAAACCTGCTTTAAAAACTATATGAGTTTAGTGGAGAATCAATTAGATCGCAAGATTAAGGTCATGCGAACCGATAGGGGCGGTGAATATCAATCAACAAGTTTAAAGGAACTTTGTGATGAAAAAGGCATAGTACATCAGGTAACTATGCCTTATACTCCTCAACAAATTGGTGTTGCAGAAAGGAGGTATAGGACTTTAATGAAAAATGGTATGTTCAATGATGGCGCAAGCTAACTTGCCAATCACCTTCTGGGGTGATGCATTATTGACAACCGTTTTCATTTTAAACCGCGTACCCTCGAAATCAGTTAGCTCCACTCCTTATGAGTTGTGGAACCAAAGGTCTCCTAACTTAAACATTTTACCTTGAGTTTGTGCATTCAACGCACATATTTCCTCCCATAAGTATGGCAAACTTGGGCCATGGGGAAGGAAATGTATCTTTAAACGATACGCATTAAACTCCAAAGGTTATATTTTTGTTAGTCAGGAAGACAATGGTGTGCTAATTGAGTTTGAGTCGAGGGATGTCACTTTCTTGGAAAACGAGTTTCCAAGACAGGGCAAGATAAGTCAGGACTTATCTCTATTTGAGATTTGTGATCAAGAAGGATTACCTCATTCGAGTGGGAGAATTCTTGGTGAAAACGAAAATACTTTTTCAACCTTCACCAATGGATTATACGAATGACGATTATCCTATTCCATACGGGAATAATGATCCAAGTGGGAGCAATTCTAACAACATTTCAAGTGGGAGTGATATTAGAATTGATCTAAATTCAAGTCAACAAGGACTTGAAGAATCTCAAATATGCCGAATCATGCCCTGCAAATGACAAATGGATGGAAGCGATAAAGGAGGAATTGAAATCCATGAAAGTTAACCAAGTCTGGGACTTAGTTAACTCACCCAGAGGACATAGAGCAATTGGGAACAAATGGGTTCTCGAGATCAAGCATAAGGCTGATGGCTCTATAGATAGATATAAAGCTCGCCTTGTCGCGAAAGGTTTTACGCAACAGGAAGGGATAGACTACAAAGAAAACTTCTCACCTGTTGTGCGTTTTACCTTGATTCGCAATGGTAGCTTGCTTATACCTCGAATTACATCAGATGGATGTAAAGACTGCCTTTCTCAATGGAGAATTGGACGAGGAGATCTATATGGAACAACCAACAGGGTTTGTAAAAGAAGGAAACAAACATAAGGTTTGTAAACTTCGTAAGTCCATATATGGTCTTAAATAATCCTCGAGGCAATGGTATATACGATTTCAAGAAGTTGTCTTATCAAATGGATTTTTTCCATGCTTGATGAAGATAACTGAGTATATATCAAGAGGATTAAAAGCAAGTATATTATCATGTATCTATATGTAGATAACATTTTAATAGCCAGAAATGACAAGGGCTTTTGTAATGAGTATCAAGGCTTGGCTTTCATCAGTATTTTAGATGAAAGGCATAGGAGAAGCCGCATATATCCTTGGAGTTAAGATTTCAAGGAATCGTTCGAAGAAACTTCTTTCTCTTTCACAGGAGACTTATATAAAGAAGGTTCTAGAACGATTTAATATGCAGGACTACAAGTCCATTGATATTCATATAAGCATATGCGATAATTTATATCTGGAATCATGTCCAAAGAACCAAAAAGGAAAAGGATATTATGGAAAAGTTCCATATTCCAGTACAGTTGATAGTCTTATGTACACTATGGTGTGTACGAGACTGGACATCTGTTTTGCCGTTGGAAATGGTAAACTGTTACCAATCCAACCCAGGGCAAGAACACTGGAAAGCGGTTAAGAGGATAATGCAGTATCTTAAAGGAACTGCAGATTTGCAAAAGACTATGATAAAACCAAGAAGGTAGACATAAGGTACATATCTACGCATGAGATGATAGAGGATAAGCTTACGAAAGCGATCCCCAGAAATGTGTTTTATAAACACTTATCATCTCAAGGATTGCGTATGGGCTGAGTTGTACCAAATATATATTCCCATGTCTAAGAAATGATCAAAATTAATAAAAGAATAAAGTTCTTTTTCCAACATTGCATATGAATTTCTTAAGAAATGTTTGTGTACATTTTTGAAATCTCAGCTGAATTGTGTGTATGTCGGACAGATTAAGGTTGGCTCTCTCACATGAGCAACCGCCTTATCTTATCAGATGGATAAGATGGAGATGAGACTAGTTTAAAGTCAAAATCGTTAGACGAATGATTTAGAGTCATGACTTTAACAAGATAGTCGAATGAAAGATCTGCATCATATGGATGCTTACAAAAGATCTGAGATCTGTATCACAAGGATATAAAGATCTCATTGGATTATTTTTAATCCTATCTGTCTTATGCAGGATGAGAGTCCGGGAATATTTCCTGAGTAGTAAGGGGACTCAAAAGATAGGCACTGTGGTGTCTGATCTTTCATCCGTACAACATCATTAAGACATACTCTCCCTGGGAAAGGAGTGATGTTGTAATACGTGTTCATACCACGTATGCATTTCGACCACTGAGTTAGTAGCAATAGTGTTTGCTATTATGTGAGACTCAAAGGCCATACGGGTCTTAACTCTTACCCTCAAGGACTCCAATTGGTTCCTTTAGATTTGACGAGATGATCGCTATCTTAGCGTGTTGCTAATGGGCTATGGTAATTCGGCTCGGCGGGGCACGTTAGAAAAGCGAATCAAGTCAAGATCAGAAGGTTCGCAAGAAGAGGAAGATTGATTTCATATTCGCATTTGGACTTTAATGATTCAAAGCTGGCCAGCCAATTGTAATCCAGATGGGATTCAATTGTTGAATATAAAGTACAAGAAATGTGAAGAAATAATCTAGGGTAAAGCATACGTTGAACTACTCAACTTTGCACCTTCGAGGTCGTTGTGTATCTCTAACAAGTGCACAACAACAGACTCTACGCGCATGACGGTCGCACGGTCTATTTCTCGGTATGATAGATGAAAGAACTAAGGGAAAGACGTTCTCTTACAATCCCCTCAAGTGTGAGTGGGAGATGTTGGATATGGAAGACGTTTGTACACCCTTGTGGGGGATGTACGAGGGAATACGGACCTCGAACGTCGCGCACACGAAGTCATGTGCAAAGGGAATCTGTTCCCTTGCGGAGAGGATCTCTGTATGAGCGGGAAAGTCGCATTATATATGCATAAGTGCATGCGACATATGGCTAATAAAGGGGGAATATCTTAAGCTTATGTTGTACCATGCATATGGTACAACTTAAGCTTATAATGTGCCATGTATCATGGTACACCTTAATTAAGTTGTTCCAAAGGAACAACTTACCCTAAAATAACTACCTTGGGGGCTATAAATAAGACCCAAGGGTAGCCATTTTCCTTACACATTTTGCATGAAATTCATGCATGCATCTTCTTCATAGCGAAGCTCTGCAGAAATATTTCCTCTCCCTCCATCCAAGTTCTTAATCTAAAATAGAGATTTAGATTGTGGATTTAGTAGCCTTACTCCGTTCGTGAGTAGACTCGATCCGTCGTGGCGAATCCGAAGGCGAAGTTCGTAGACTACCGTGCAGCGTACGCAAGCGTAAGTCTACACTTCATATTATCGATCCTAACTCTGTTTTGGCAGGATCCTTCAATCCATCCACCACCTCCACCACTTTCTCCACTTCTCCGCACTCCTATCACTTCTCCCGTCCACTCCCCTCAGGTCTCTTCTGAGGAGGATGAGGAGATCACCCCTCCTGCATCTTGATTTTCGTTTTTATTTTTTCTGATTTCCCCCCTAGCTACTTCTTCTGATTCACCATGATCAAATCTTTTCTCTAGCACTGTCATGATCAGCTTGGGGGAAATCGATTTTTGTGTTTGTTGTCATGTGATGTCGTTGTTGTGTTCTTGTTTATCTGTGTTCTTTAGACGTATTTTTGTATATTTTATTTGAGTGTCCATCTTCTTTATTTTTCTTTTTCTCTTTGTGTGTCTTTCATGTGGTTCAATTTTTTGTGTCGGTTCGTACTTCCCTCCCATTTTCGTTGCCCTCCCATATTTACTATTATTGCATTGAGGGCAATGCAAGGTTTAGCTTGGGGGAGTCGCACTTTGTGCATCAGTTTTATCTTTTTCACCGTTTTGAGTCGTTTTCATCGTGTTTTTCTTTTTCTTCTTCTCCTTTTGTTCTCCCTCTCCTAGAGATGACCCCACAGGATGAACCGCCACGGAACCACACACAACTTAGCTTAGCTATGATATTCACTTTCACTAACCCTAGAAAGCCGAGTCCTATCGCATTTCATGCTTCGTGGGTTCACTTTGCTTTTATGTGAGTTGTTTGTCGTAGCTAGCTAGTTGTTTTTGTGCTTCTACTTTGTGATTTTGTTTTTATATACCTGTCCTTGGTTGACCCCTAGACTATCATGCTTCAATTTTGAATATGCGGTATTTTGCCTCCACTGTCTGCTTCTCTATGCATGAATAATATACATATATACTATGCTTCAATTCGCATGTATCGAGACTCTACCAATAGGACTAGGATAACCCATTTTGCTTATGTTCTGATTCGCGAGAAAAATTTTATGTTGCCCAAGTGTTTAGAATTTGATTTCTTTTTTGTTTTACTTGGTGCAAATCCCCTCGTCGTGTACCGTTCTCCCACTTGGGAGAGTACACAAATATATTGCCCAAAATCCAGAAATCCAAAAAGAAAAAAAGGGAGAGAAGAAAAAAATTCAAAAAGAAAAAATATGTATAGCCAAAAAAATCCAAAAAATACAAATACCCAAAACCCAAAAAATTCCCGTTGTGAATATCATTCCTATCCACCGTGAATAAAGGGAAGGCGAGAATTTGCACCAAGTGTTCTACTCCACACCTTCTCAACCTCCTTCGTTTTCGAACACACTTGGCATAGGAATTTTCTAGCGATTATCTAGGCAATAGTGCAGTGATCTTCTAGTTCCCAGCAGTGGAGTCCCTGACACATGATATGCTTCAATTCTTATTCTATTCTCATGCATGCTTGAGCTATTATTCAACGCTAATTCGAATTGAATCGATATTTGGGTCATTCCTTGGGTATGTGTATATGGAGCTTTATTGCACAATTTAGATAGTGACACCGTCTGTTAGCTCACGACCTCACGCACTCGCGCTTCACCGCGTGGACCCAGGACACTTGCATGGACTCATATTCCTGGGTTTAGTTGTGTGTTTATCGCATGCTTGCTTAGTGTGGCGTGTTTGATTTCGTTGGCTCTGACGGGCGATCTAGGATTCTGTTTTTTTATTTCCGTTCCTTCCTTTCTATTTTTCCCTCCGAGCTCCTACTCTCACTTATCTTCCTCGAGGATGAGGAAGGGTTCAGCTTGGGGGATTTTGACGTGCGTTTATATTTTATATATTCACGCACGTCTTCTTCGTGATTTTCCGTTGTTTTTCGTTGTTTCGTTTCCACTCTTTTGTGTTTTTTGTATCTTTTCACTTTCTTTGTGTTTTTGTGTCGTTGCAGGAGGTTGCCAGCGTTGGGGACATATTAAGCAGATATCATGAGTCCCTGGAGCAATGGGAGGTGCCATGCGCGATCCCGAGGGCCAAACGTTGAAGAATACCATATTTCATCCCTCAACCGATCGGGTGGAAAACCCCACCCGATCGGTTCGTGCACGCGTATCCGACCTGGACATGAGCAGCAGTGAAGAAGAGCTCACCCGATCGGTTCAGTGATCAGGCGAAAATGACAGTGCTCTCTGTCTTTTGGAGATGAATTCCAGTCGATCGGGTGACATCTCACCCGATCGGTTCATCTGTTGCAGAATTCTCTCAGCTCACGACCCGACGACATCACTCGATCGGTTCAGCGACCGGGTGATGTATCTCCAAAGCTGAAGACCAAGTCGACATCCGTCTCACCCGATCGGTTGATGCTTCAACCGCAAGGGTGGATGCTTATCTATATATATTGCCCTAGGTTTTCCCAGAAACGGATCCCCATTTTTCAGACTGTCTTTTTGGGATTTTGGCGGCTGCAATTTTATTTTGTTTTGTCTCGATACTTTAACATTTCGTTCTTAATACTATTTGCTCCGTGCTTCTATTGCTTGATCTTGTTTCCAATGGTTAAATTTTGTTGTGTTGCTATTTTTGCAATGAATCGTGAGTAATTCCCCAATCTAGGGCATTGGTGGAACCCCCTTCGTGGGTTCTCCCTAGAACGACTATAGGATTAGGATTTTGATAGGATCTGGGAATTTAGATGGTTACACGGGGTGTTTTATTGTCATTGGCGGGAGAAAGACTGCCTCTGACCGTCGGGCCAAGGGGAAATAAATCTGGCATTTGATCCCCTAGCCACAGCTTACACCCCTAGCGTAGACATTGAATCCTAGCGCGTGGGAACGACAGGATGAAATGTTGGGAGTAATCGTTGCGAGCTTAGTGCTCCCGGGGTCAGTCGGTGTTAATGGACATGGGAATGCCCACCGTCTGAACCCGGGTAGACCTAGTGTATCATCATGGGCATCGACCGGAATATCGGGCCCATGGGACGCTAGGTATCACTCTTAGAGGCGACGTCTCACCACTAAATCCTAGAATCCGATCGCATTCCTATCCGTTGGTCGTAATAGAGAGGACACATGATAGGGTGAAAACCAAAGTCCTAGGTTCCCCTTTTATATCTTACATTCTTTGTAGCTCATTTCGTGACAACCAACCGATCGACAGGGCTAGCTCATCCACCGGGTGATCCGGTTCCTACTTGTTAACAAGCACAACACATGCCTCCCTGAGTTCGACCCCCAAGCCACACTATAACAACGTGCGCGTGTGGTTACAAATATTTAAATCTGGTAGCCCGGATCTTACTGCACATAGTACCAAATCTAGGGGACGTCACCATTACCCTCTGAACTATTTAGTTCCCTTTGTTGTTTCTTTTGAGAAGCTGTATCTGCAGCTTCAGTATCCTTCTTTCTTTTGTTGAAGGTGGAGGTCAGATGAGTGCTTTCTGTCGTCTCTTGCTTAAGCCTTTTCTCTTCCTTGACATGGTATGAGATGAGCTCATCCAGAGACCAAGTCTCTTCCCTTAGATTGTAGCTCACCTTAAACTGGCTAAACTGTGAAGGAAAAGATATTAGAACAAAATACACTAGGAGGTCCTCAGAGAGGTCTAGCTCAAGTGCTTTCAACCTTGAAGCAAGATCAGACATCTCAATATGTGCTCCCTGATGTTCCATTTGCCTTCATATTTCATTGAAGTTAGGCTTGTCAGGAATGTACTAATCTCACACTTTTCATTATTGACAAACCTCTTTTCAAGCTTAATAAGGAACTATTTAGTTGTGGAAATTTTGTCTGAAATAGTGCCCCTGAGATTTTCTAGAATGGCACTCTTCACAAGCTTTAGGCACATGCAATTTGATCTCTTCCACTAATCCATCTCCTTCTTTTTCATCAGAGAGGTACTCTCTTCAGTGAGTGGTGGAGGACTATGAGTCCTTAATGCCAGATCAAGATCCATGACTTCGAGGATTATAAAAAGTTTCTCCTTCCATGACTTGAAGTTAGATCCATTAAGTATTGGAATAGATTTGATGTGGGCAGAAAAATTTTCAGGAATAATAGCTGGAAAAAGAGAACAAGAAAAAAATTGCAACATGTTCATATGAGTATTAAATAAAACAACACCAAATTAAAATTAATGCTATTTTCCCATCTCAAGACATCATGTACTAGCTCAACATTTATCTTTGGATAACTTATTGTCTAGTTATTGATATCTTGTTGTAGCAAACAGACAATGACAATAATAACATGACAAAAATAAAACTTCTTTCCGAATTAAATTTTGCATGCATAGTCTCAATAATCATCACCTTGTCTAATGCCACATGTGTGCATAAAATAATAATATTAAGTATCAACCATCCTTTGGGACGATTAATACCCATATGATAATATGCACATAATCCTTTTAGAATTTTGAAATGAATTAACGCATACAAGAGAGCCCACTTCGGTGGGGTGATGTTTACATCAACTCATTTCAAAAGTATATACCTTTGCAAAATTTGAATTTAATGTAGCATTTTTAATACATGAATTTATACTTTAAGTGGAAGTATTCAATTTTTTATGTTCATCTTTATTCAAAATCAAATTTAAGGCAACCAAAATTTTCATACAAAAGTATGTATTTAACTTGTTATATTTCGAAATTAAAACTAATCGTTATTCGAAATGTATAATTAATTATGCCAAAAATTTGAATTTTAGACTTAACTGAATGTAACACAAAATGATTTCTTTGAGTGGAAATATATATAAAAACCTTTTATTCCACCTTTTAAACCATTATTTTGAGTTAAATAAAATCCATATTATCAACATAAATTTTATCATTCAAGGGGTATTCATGTGTATCTTAAAGTATAAAAGATTTATAAATAAAAAATATACATAGCACATATAGTTTTCCCCTTTATAAACTTTAAAATTGTGTTAAATTTTCCTGAAGGCCATTTACTTGATGGTTTATACACAAAATTCTTATGGCCCAATGGCCATTTTCATATTAATTTTGTGTTTAAACCAAATTTCATCCAAAAATTTTAAGTTTACCAAAGCTTTAAAACAAAATTTCTTTTAAGGAGAAAATATATTTAATTTTAGGCCTTTTATTTCCTCTTTTTAAAGAATCTAAATTCCAAACTTTAGTGAAAATCATACAAAGTATGTCTATATCCTTTTATGTATCGAAAATAAAAAATAATCTTCACAATAGAGACCACTTTGGTGGCGTTTTGTTTTGATTAAAATTATTTCGAAACATAAAACCAAATGTGCCTAAAATTGAATTTAAATTAAATTAAACTGTAACACACAAAATGGGCCTAAAGGAAATATATTCACCAAAACCTTTTAATTCATCTTCTAACGGATTTAAATTCATTATTTTAGACGCTAAATTTTCATACAACGTATGTCCGTAGCCTTTTATATTTCGAAATAGAAAAAATCTCCACAATAGAGCCCACTTTGGTGGGTTTTTGTTTTAATCAGGATTATTTCGAAATATATAATTAATCGTGCTTAAAACTTGAATTTAAATTAAAAAAAATTTTTAACACGAAAATTTACTTAAGGGAAATATATATAACAAGCCATTTACTCCCTTCTTTAATTTGTTTTAAAAAGTGCCAAAACATGCCCAAAATTGTCCAATTGGCCAATAAAGAACCCAAAACCAAATGTCCCAGAAACTGGCCCACAAAGACCCAAGACCAGCCTAAAACTCTTTTCCTTTAAAAAAATATTTTTTGCTATTTGGGCATGTTTGGGCTGGTCCTGCTAGGGTTTGTGAAACCCTAGCAGCGTTTTCACCCAAGGGCGGCGGCAGCAGCTGCCCCCTGCTCTGCGTCGGGCGTCGGTCGGCGGTCGGCGCCTCATCCCTGACGGGGGCGGCTTTGTCGCCCCCTGTTCTGCGTTAGGCGCCTGCCGGAGGCCGGCACATGTTCTCCTGACGGGGGCGGTAAACCAGCCCTTTTTTTGCCTCAGGCGCCGGCGGAGGTCGTCGCCTGTTCTCCCGAGGGGGGCGACAAAGCCGCACCCTTTTCGCGTCAAGCACCGGTAGAGGTCGGTGCCTGTTCTTCTGACCGGGGCAGCTTTGTCACCCCATGTTTCGCGTCAGGACCAGCAGTTCACCGGCGCCTGATCTTCCTAACAGAGGTGGCAAAGCCGCCCCATAAAGACAGATTTGATTATTAAAAAATAATAAACAGATAATTAAATCCGAAAAATATGAAAATTTAGATTAACAATCAAAATTTTCAGATCTACACATACTAAATGATTATCTCAAAGATCCACAACATGCAGGCTCTGATACCACTTGTAAGAACTAACAGATCTAGAATACAGATACAAACGCCATCATAGAACAGATCTAGATCTAAAGATAAAGACATGCTTGAATCAAAGAGATAACGTAGCGGAAGCGTACCTGAATCCATAGCCATAATCTAAAAGAGATACTGATGATGCATCGGACGATCTTCCAGATCAGCACGAATCAACCATTGGAGATATCCTTTGGATTTCTCTGATTTTCTCTTCTATCAACAGGATGTAGAAAAGATGGTTTATTTGTTCGTATGTTCCGGGGATCACGACCACTCCTTATACAGACAAGTCTCCTTAGCCCTAAGGTTTCTAATTCAGCCCATCACTGAATGAAAGCCCACCTGTCTCTACACACAAAGGCCCACACCCTTAATTGACTCATTTAAACCTACTTAACTGAAATAACCAGATCACTTATATTGGGCTTTATCAATGACAGTTGTAGCATACATATAATTATTTTTGCATATAAGCCCAATAATGGATTAAGATCCAACTATGTTGGATAAGTTCCAATACAAACATGAATATAAAGGAAGAATGTAGCAAACAAAGACCATGGAGATCAAAAGCAACCAAGACAAGTGGATGTGAATCAAGATTGCATCAAGCGCTTCTTTTTATATTTTCATTTTGATGTAATTTTTATTTAAGTCATGGTAGCATGTTAAACTCTTTGTTGAAGCTCACTCACACTTAAAAACATACAAAAAATATTTAAAGGTGGTGTCAAATCACAATGGATGACCCGATCTTCAAGGCATAGTTTCAAAACAAACCAAAAGAATGACATTAGCACTACAATCCAGACTTGGAGAAGGGCAATTGGAAGTGATATGCTATGAATAAGGATGGTTCAATGACATGACAAATGTAAATATACTATCAACATTATATGAAACATGACCTGTTATTTAGAGCACTTGTCCAATCATGAACACAAGTTTAACCACTCCACACAGCAACACACTTAGGTTGAAGCACGAATTGGGGGCTTTTGTGCATTAGAATCAATAATCTTATGAAGAAGATTGTCACAAGAGCTAAAGAAGATAAAATAGCTCATATAATTTGAGAAGCACACTCAAAGTTTTGTAATATTGCTCTTGTTGTTCCATTACAAAGGAGTTCATGCTCTATTTATAGACAGAGCTTGAAAACTTAATATAATAAAGATAATAATAAAAACAAAAACATAATAAGATGAAATCTGAAAATAACAAGATTTGTTGGTTGTTATTTTTTTCATATTTATTGTTATCTCGTTATTATCTTTCCCAATCTTTCCCAATGAAATCTGATAATGGTTGTTACCTTTTAATATTTACTGTTATCTTGTTATTATATCATCAATCTTTCTCATGCATTTAGGTTTATTAGTTGTTGTACTTTTAACTTAGGTCTTAATTTTCTTAACCTTGAATGAGTAAGACTGATGCATCACTTGTTTCTTTTTAGCACAACTCTCTTAGGCTTGCAATGCTCCAATATGGACTCCAATTGCCTATCGTATTTTTAGCATATTTCTCTCGTCATTGGGCCTTCATTTAGAGTTAAGTCTTCATTTTATGAATTGATTAGTTGGTTCACATTATTCTTCCCCTCTTGAAATGGATTCGTCCGCGACTCTTTAACATCTGCATCAAAATAGGGAGAGAGGCCAGAAAAATTAAAAGTAGATACTCATGCCATACTCACCAGGTAGTTGAAGCTTGTAAGCATTATTATCGATTCTCTCAAAGACTCGAAATGGTTCATTTCCTCTACACATGAGTTTGGACTTTCTTTTATCAGAAAACCTTTCTTTCGTAAGATGTCGCCATACCAAATCTCCAGGCTCATAAATCACCCACTTTCTTTCTTTGTTGGCATGATTCACATATTTCTAAGTCATACTATCGATATTCTGTCATGTCTTTTTCTGGATTTTTTTTGATAAATTTTGCACATTTCTTTCTTTCCATATTAGCTCTTTCCTGTATAGTAAAGGAATCAAGTCAATATATGTAAAAGGATTAAGTCCATAAAACAATTTTGAAGGGCGAAGATTTATTAGTAGAATTAACAACTGTATTATAAGCAAACTCGACACATGATAGACACTCATCCTAAATTTTTAAGTTTTGCTTGATGATTTTTGTTAACAAGGATGACAATATCCTATTTACCACTTTAGTTTGTCCATCAGTTTATGGATGGAAAGTAGTAGAAAACAACAATTTTTTCCCAGCTTGTTCCACAAAGTCGTCTAGAAATAGCATAGGAATATGGCATCTCGATCTAACACAATAGTTCTTGGTATTCGATGTAGTCTCATAACTTCTCTAAATAACAAATTAGTAATGTTTGAAGCATCATCACCTTTATGACATGCAATGAAATGTGCCACTATAGAAAATCTATCCACACCAACAAAAAATGAGTCTCTTCGACATGTGGACCTAGGTAATCCTACAACAAAATCCATTGAGACATCCTCCTTTGGGGTATTAGGTATATGTATGGGAGTGTATAATCCATGCGGATTTACTTTAGATTTTACCTTATGACATACAATACACCTGCCCATAAATTTATCAACCAGTTTATGCATTCTAGGCCAATAAAAATGTTCATTCAAAATGCCAAAAGGTTTCGCAATGTCAAAATGTCCCATAAGATCGCTAGAATGTGATTATTTCATTAATAATATTTGCAAGGAGTAATTATGAATGCAATCTTTATTAATCCGAATTAATAAGCCATCATGCAAATACAATTTATCTAAACCAATGCCTAGTTTGCAATGACTAAAAGCTTCACCAAAATCAACATCATTAGCATAAAATTCTTTAATGAATTGAAAACCAAGAATCTTAGCATCAAACCTGGAAAGAAGAACATATTCCAGTGTTAATCACATATGAAAATGGTTCAATAAATTCAATCCACTTAACATGCCTTCTATTTAGTTTGCTTTACTCTTAATATACTTAAATGCCTCATGATCAAAATGAATGACAAACTCTTTAGGCCACAAGTAATGGTGCCATGTTTCTAACACTAACTAATGCATACAGTTGTTTATCATATGTATGATAGTTAAGACTAAGAGTGTGTCAACTTAGCTTTTCACTGAAATATACAATGAGTTTGCCTTCTTGCATGAGAACACTTTGTATGCCAATCTCACTAGCATCACAATTAATTTCAAAACTCTTACTAAAATCAAAAAGTTCCAGTAAAGGTGCTTGAGTTAGCTTCTCTTTTCGGGCTTAGAAAGCTTTCTCTTGAACTCCTCTCCACTTGAATCGTGCATTCTTCTTAGTCAGTTCATTCAATGATGCTACTAGTGTACTAAAATCCTTCAAAAACCTTCTATAAAAGCTTGCAAGTTCATGAAAACTCCTAACTTGTCCAACAGTGATGTGGATTGATCAATCTTAGATTGCTTTAATCTTCTCTTCATCCATGGCTATACCTTTTTTACTAATAACAAAACCATGAAAAGCAATGTTACCTGTGCAAAAATCACACTTTTTCAAATTGCCAGACAAATTTTCCTTTTTAGAACATTTAGAACTTATCTAAGGTGATTGAAATTTTCAGCAATGGCTCTGCTATACAGAAGAATATCATCAAAATAAACTACCATAAATTTACCAATGTTGGCATGTAAGACATGATTGATTAAACTCATAAATGTGCCAAGTTAATTAGTTATCCTAAAAGTTATAACTAACCATTCTTACAATCCATGTTTAATCTTACATGCTGTTTTCCATTCATCTCTTTCTTTCATTCTTATTTGATGACACCCACTATTCAAGTCAACTTTTAAAAAGATAGTAGAACCAGTCAATTCATCTAGCATACCATTTAACTTAGAAATAGGAAGACGATATATTAGCTTATGTATTAAGGGCTCCACAATCAACTCACATTTTCCACATACCATCCTTCTTAGGAACAAGCTATACTAAAACTACACAAGGACTAAGGATCTCCCTCATACATCCCTTAACCATCAACTCTTCGACTTGCCTTTAAATCTCCTTAGTCTCGTTAGGAGTGGTGCGGCATGCTAGATGATTAAGGAAAAATTCTCTAGGAATAAAATCAATGGATGTTCTATCCTCTAATTGATGGTAAACCTGGTGGTATCCCATCAAGAAAGACCTCTTCATATTCTTGTAAAAAATATATAACAACACTAGGTAAAGTAAAGATTAAGTCATTAGTGTTCAACATAGCATCTTTGTACACAAATACTAGAATGTTTTGTTAATAATACAAAGCTTACTTAATCTCACTTTTTTATTAGGAAACTCTTCTCTTCTCTTTCCTTTTTCTCTCCTTTTCTTTTTGAAATTTCAGATCTTTCTTTCTTTTCTCTCAGTTTACTCTCTTTCTCTCCTCCACTCAAATCTCTCAGCTTTTTCTCACTCTTATTGGCATTCCCTTCTTATTGACTCATTTTCCCTCGTTTACCTTTTCTTTTCTTTTCTCGCTTAATTTGATATTCTAATGTTTGTTTTGGTGATAATGGACGAAGGGTAATATGCTCACCTCAAAGTATAAAAGAATAATAGTTTAAGTATCTGCCATGTGTTACACACCAATCAAACTGCCAAGGCTTGTCCAACAAGAGATGACATGCTTCCATGGAAACAATATCACAGATTATCTCTTCTATATATTTGTCAATAGAAAATAGAATTTTGACTTATTCTGTTACCTTCAACTCACCACATTCATTGAGCCATTGGAGCTTGTAGGGTTGTTTAGGCTTGAAAGTAGGTAGACTCAACTTCTCTACTAATTCAGCACTTGCTACATTTCTACAACTTCCTTCGTCTATGGTTACACTACATCCTTTCCTTTGAACCAGCATCGTGTGTGGAACAAGTTCTCTCTTTGGTTTTGCTCTTCCTCCTTCATTTTAATGCTAAGTACCCTTCTAGTCATAAGTAATTCTCCTTCTGTAGAACTTTCTCTTTCATTCAACGTTTCCTCTTCTTCCTTAGTTTCTTCTTCTTCGGTCTCCCATTCACCATGGTTATTGATGATCATTTGCGATTATGAATCATTTGCAACTTGTAAGTCTTGTCTCAAATGCAAAATGGCTAAAAATCCCTTTATAGGATAAGAGGAAAGACATGGTGAACTCTTGGGACTCATGCATATTGGTGTATGTGGACTAATGTCTATTCAAGCCAAAGGATGACATTCTTACTTCATCACTTTTATTGATGACCTCTCAAGATATGTTTATATGTTCTTCATGAAACACAAATCTGAGGCCTTTGAAAAGTTCAAAGAGTATCAGTGTGAAGTAGAAAAACAGACTGGGAAGAGTATAAAAATCATTCGATCAGATTGAGAAGGAGAATACTTATGTCTGTAATTCCTTGCATATCTAAAAGAGAATGAGATTCTCTCTTAACTTACTCCTCTTTACACAATACAACACAATGGTGTGTCAGAGAGAAGGAATTGCACCTTATTGATATAATGCATTCCATGATGAGTAGCGTTGAGTTGCCTCTTTCTTTCTGGGGCTATGCCTTAGAGATGTCTCTTTGCATATTGAACATGGTACTGTCTAAAGCTGTGCCTACCACTCCACATAAGATATGAACCGATAAAATTCCTAATCTTAAATTTGTTAAGATATGGGGTTATACTGCTTACGTAAAATGACACAATCCAGAGAAACTGGAGGCTAGATCTGGTTTATATAAGTTTGTGGGGTATCGTAGGAACTCTCAATGATATCTGTTCTATCACATTGAGGAACAAAAGGTGCTTATTGCACGACATGTCACCTTCATATAGAATGAGTCTCTTGGTGAAGAGACACTAGGCAAAGTGATATATCTGGAAGAGGTTCCAGAAACATAAACTTTAACGGACCAATGGACATACATCAATGCTTCTAATCATGAGATCTGGAAGACATTCCCATTCATATGAGAAGTACTACGGTTTTTCATCGATGATGGAATAGAGGATAGCATCATGGATGATGATGAACCTACCGGTTTTCAAGAATCCATGCACAATGGGGACTCTGCAAGATGTCTTGACACGATGAAATCTGAAATGGATTCCATGCACACTAACAAAGTATCGACTATGGAGGATGTTCCCAAAGGGGTCAAACCCATAGGAATAAATGGATCTTCAAGAAGAAGATCGATACAGATGGGAAGGTAGAGACCTTCAAGGCAAGGTTGGTTACTAAATAATATCTTCAAAGACTTGGCATAGACTATGATGAAACATTTTCACCTGTAGCCATGCACAAATCCATTCGGATTCTGCTTGGAATAGAAGCCTACTATGACTACAAGATCTGGCAAATGGATGTAAAGATAGCTTTTTCTAAATGGTGATTTAGATGAGTATGTTTATGTGACATAACCAGAGGGCTTCGAAGTTAGTGGGAGCGAGGGAAAAGCTTACAAATTGCATAAGTCCATTTATGGACTAAAGCCAACGTCAAGGATCTGAAACATCCGATTCGATGAGATAGTCAAAAGGTTTGGCTTCGTCAAGAATGCAAATGATCTATGCATTTATCAAAAGGTTATGGGAGAACTGTCACATTTCTCGTATTGTACGTGGATGATATACTGTTAATTGAAAACAACATAGATATGTTGGAATCAATCAAAGTATGTATATCACTATATTTCTTCAAAAAGAGTACAGGAGAAACTTGGATTACCGTAAAAGACATATTCTAAGTACTTGAGAAGTACAAAATGTATCCAAAGTTTATGGTGGGTGTAGTAATATTTCTGTTAAAAGAGTTACTGACTCCGAGTTTCCAAGTTGATATGGATGACATTTGATCAGAGAAAGGATAAGGTTTCAACCTTAATGGAAGGACAGTGGCTTAGAAGAGTTCCAAGTAGGATACTATGGCTAAGTATATAAATGTATTGAAATACATGGTAATATGTAATGATGCAACAAAGGAGGCTGTCTGGATGTTAACGTTTGTTACTAAATGCTCGCTCAAGTGAAGTTAATATAAATTTACCTCAGCACACGGGACGTGTGTAGCTACGGGTCGAACACAGGGAGGCGGTCAATGAGTATCGGTTTATAATTCTTTGTTTGAAAGCTACGCAATCGTATCGGTGATTGGTTTATGAATTAGAAAAGAGGGTGAATCAAGAGATAAGGACTCTAGGGCATGGGGAATCCCCACCATTGTACTAAGGTTAGGGTCAGATTAATAATTAACCCGTTGTTGGACTCATCGGGACTCAGGAGAGGTTGTGTGACCTAAGGGCATTCATCTACCCCCACTCTCGTTGTGCATGATAAGGTATTCTCTTACGACATCTCCTACCCCCGCTCTCGTGATGCAATGATAGGCCTACCCAAACTGCACCGATGTCAACTCTCGTCGAAGCAATGTTGTACATCGGGCGCATTATGCTCGATGAACATCTCCAATATTCCTCTCGACCATAGTGGTGTTTGGGGATTAGACCTACATTAGGAGGGCTCTAATCAGCGTCCGACTCTCGTCGGCCACACTGATAGCATGTATCATAGGGATCGGATCCCCGGATTGGTCCCGACTCTCGTCGGCGGCCAATCCGATCGCCCCGAAGGGAGGGGGTCGAATCTACGATGATAATAATCATCCTAATGTATCCCTAATCTCAATTAACCCAGCAATTAAGTTAATCAAATCATCTAACCCATATCCCTAATCTAATGGGGGTCAACCCATTGTCCTAGACGAAAACTACTCACTACACATTAAGCTAGAAGAGATTTCAAGCATTGGATAAGAAATGAAAGCCATGGATAATTATATAATAAGCAATAGATGGAAAAACACAACAGCAAAGGAGAAGATTTCTATTAGATAAAAATAATCTATTACCAGAGAAACTAATTAAAAACAACTAAGAATGCAGAATAAAAGAGTTCAGAATCTCTGACAAAACCTTCGAAAACCCTAAAAATAGCTAAAACATTAGATAAGAGGAGATGGGCTCACAGGAGGACGAAGGTGGTCTTTTATACATCTACCAAAATGACCAAAACAGCCCCCAACTGTTCCCAGATTGCACTTAGCTGTCAGTAGAAATCCACTCGACGCAACCGCGTCAAAAATGACGCGGTCACGTCATTTCCTTGCGTAAAGTTGGGGCACGGAAGATTCAGCAATGCGGTTGCATTGAATGGGGCTTCGGCGGCCGCGTCAAGCAGCCGTTTGATCTTCAGTAACACGTCTGTGTCATCTTATGTTGAGCGGGCCGTGTCGAATGCATGTCTTCAATATTTCTCCTCAAGGACGAGGCCGTTTGGGTAAACTTGACACGACCACGTGGAACTGGGTTCTGGGGCTCTTTGATGCGGCCATTTGTATCAGAATCACACGGCCGTGTGGATCTTATTTCTTCACAAACTTCTCTCCCTTGAACACTTTAATCCCCCGGCTTCGCTTCTTTCGCCTCTTTATGCTAAATTCACGCCATATGCTCCCGAATTATCATATATTTCTTGTAAAGCATAAGAGGGATCATAAAAGCAAAAGAAAAATAAAAATGGGGAAAACGGGGAGGAATTGCGAAGAAATTGTGAAACGTATATGAAAATGAGGGAAAACTATATACAATAAACACTCATCAAAATCCCTTCCTTGTCCTCAAGGAAGACAATAGAGAGCGTAGATGGGAGGAATGCAATCAACACGCGAATGATGCAATGAAACTTCGAGAATTTTCAAAAATCGAGATTATGTATGTGGGCGAACTGAAAATTCGAATTCGAGAAACTCAAATGGTTCGAAATCTTCTCGTCGACGAGAATATGTTCCTAGGACGTCGTCCCCACTCAAATAGCCAAGCAATACACTAGACGATCGCCACACTAACACCCTAAGACATTTCCTCTAACTCGTCCTTAGATTGAAGGAATAGAAACCTAAGCTATACAGTGGTCAAAGAGGGCATAAGTATGGGATAATGTGATATTGGTCTATTGAGAAAGTGCCGCCCACGACATAACACTATTCCTTGATTCAAGAAATCACCAAGTTTTATTCATGCTTTCGTATATATATACATAAAATATACAAATTTTCCTGTAAACGATTCCTTTTTTCTTTTTTTGGGATTCATAAAAGGGTCGGGTAAGGAGTATTGAGTCAGTGACTCCCAGATCAGACGACCTTAGGGCACCGGGTGAAGAAGGACCCCTCGGACCTACTAACTAGCCCATGTGAAATTCTTATTCATATGCGCTTGCATAAGCTAGACCTTTAGACGCGAGGCCCCGATGGTCACTATCGTGGGGATCTGGTTACTAAGCTTCGCTGGGAAAACGGTGCATATAATTTTTTTCTATTAACAAAATTTTCTCTTTTATTATATGTGTGTGTGTGTGTGTGAAAAATGGAGGAGTGCTGATAGTGCTGGAAATTTTTCCAGCGCTGTCAGCGATCTGAGCGACCTACAAATTTTTTTAAATTTTTTTGCAGTAGTTAGATAAACTTGTTACCTAGCTCCCCACAAATTTTCAGGTGGATCCAACACCGTTTGAGCCTCAGTTCATCGATTTCAAAAACGTTGCGCAAAATCTGGACAGTTTTGCGCAACGTTTTTGAAATTGATGAACGTAGGCTCAAACGGTGTTGGATCGACCTGAAAATTTGTGGGGAGCTAGGTAACAAGTTTATCTAACTACTGCAAAAAAAAAATAAAAAAAATTTGTAGGTCACCCAGATCGCTGACAGCGCCAGAAAAATTTCCAGCACCGCACTCCTCCATTAACATATATATATATATATATAGGAAAATTTTCAAATGAGAACATTTCGCACCGTGCGAAAATGTTTTTAGTTTTTTTTTGAAATTTTTTTTCAAAAATTCTTTTTTCCACCCTCATTATATGTTGTTATACCCCCCTCAAAAAATAATCATTGAGAAATAATGTCATTTGGCCTTCGATCAAGGCATTTCATCAAATTCGCACGTTTTGAGACCGTTAAATTTGTAACGGGTGGATGGGTGCTCTAATGCCCAACGGGTTCACCCATTATTTTCCCTGGGGTATATATTTGTATGGATTAAACATCAAAAAAAATTTTTGAAAAAAAAAATTTCAAAAAAAAAATGTTTTCGCACCGTGTGAAACCCCCTTTTTTCGCAACCGAAGATCACTATATATATATATATATATATATATATATATATTCTATAAAAGAGAGCATTTTTTGAATTTTGTCCCAGTAGGACAAAGGTTTGTCCTACGTGGCCACAAAAATGCTGACTGGGACAAATCCAAGATGCTGACTAGGACAAGTTTTTATATGTTTGGGCAGGAATTTTGTATGAAAAATCAAAATTTGAAAGCTCAAAAATTTGAACACTCAAAGCATAACAAAATTTGGGGGGAAACCAAATGATTAAACCGCTAAAAAAATTGAACACCCAACGCAGCCTGCATTTGCTTTGGGTCACTCACTGCTGCCTAAGAACGGATCCGCTCCCAACTTCTCGTTGGCCTCCTTCTCCTTGCTGGGTGAGGTGATGATCACATGTATAAGGAATAAGAAGCAAACCCTAGCCGCTCTCCTGCGCCTGATCCCGGCTGAATCCATCTCTTCCTCCCGCACCGGCAAAGAAGTCGCCCTCGCACCGACAAGAGGGGATTCCATTTCGCTACGAGGAGCTTGGAGGTTTGCTATGGAAGAGAGTTGCCCGCGCCGGGTTTTCCATGGAAGAGACCTTCTATGGCGATGATCTGAGCTCTTACCTTTGCCGAAGATCTGGTTCTGGGTCTTCTTCAATCTCTACTCAGTTCAAACAAAGGTGCGGATCTCCCCCAATTTTTTTTCTTTCTCTTCACTCTATGTCAAAAGTCCCCCCTTTTGCAAGTTCACAGCAAGTTCACTGCAAGAGGTTTTCTCAATTGACCGGTAATTTCTGTCCTTTCTCTCTATTTCATAGGTTGTTTTGCATAAAATTGTATTAAGGGATTTGTTATTCGTTGATCAGTTTCCAGTGTTTATGGCCGATTTTGGGAAACAGTTGGTGTGAACACAAATTGTTTGATGTATTTCCCCATTGAGAAGGTTGATACAATGACCACAAATTAGCAATTTCTGTTGATTCTTTACTTTTCTGGGCTGAACATGTCATTGTGATGATGTTGTAGGTGCAGCGGTTGGCCATGGAGGTCCAGCAACTAGCTTCTACATGGCCTGTAATAGTCGTTGGTGGAGATTCTGGTATAGATATTTGATGAACTATGTCACAGTGGTAGCATGCTGGTGCAGCCACTCATAAAGATGGGATTTAGAATCTAAAATGAAATTTGGATCCTTTCATCCACAACTTTTACGTAGGGTTTCTACATGTTCACCTGTTTATAATCTTGAATAAAGATTTTAAAAAGTTGAAATCAGTATGAAACATTGAATTTTATTTTACTGATGAAAATATTCAATCTTTACTGTAAATTGGCTTTAATGGCAGATAGCGGTCATATGACTACTCTGTGGTAAGGTAGCAAACTATTGCAACCACTTGCTAGGATGGGCTCTCATATGCACATGTTGTATTTGTTAGAATATGATTGGGTCCTTTGGGAAGTTAAACTAATCGTTACATAATCTTGGTTTAAGTTGATAGGTAGATGCACAATTTTCGATATTTGTCCTTCATTATTTTCTTATGTTTCCATGTGGCATCATTTTTTCCTTCTGTGTCTGATGTGGTACTGTTTTAATAACATGTGACTCTTATTAGTATTGGACCCCCAGTCCACTTTAAATATCACCTTTCACTCTTATTTATCTACGGAAAAAATTAAGCCCTTATCCTAAATCGATGTAACGAGGTAGCTTGATTTTGTTAACTAGGTGCATTGCTCCAGTTTGCATATCGAGTTTACAGAATCATTAGAGGAGGATAACTCCAGTTTACATATCCAGAAATTGGAGGAAAGGGTCTGACAATTTGATGGGGAACTACCTTGCCCGTCACGATCCTTGGAGACGCCTTGAACATAACAAACATGAGCATTTTTGTTTGTTTCTTTTTTTTCAATACGTAATTTTATTCCTCGAAGTATGATTCTGTCTTATTCATTAGTTAAAAAAATCATGAGCATGGAATATTTTGGTTCTTATTTCTTAATGTAAATAGCGTTAGGGGAGAACTGGTGGGAAAACGGAACACAAAGAATCTGTAATGAGGCTAACGAGGAGAATATATGTTAAAAAGCGATTCTACCTATTCATTTTGTATTGATTTTGGAGAATATAGTTACATTGCTGTGGTGCAATTGGTTGCGCGTTTGTGATTCAATTATTTCTTCATGTTGATTTTTTGATGTCTGGAAATTGAAATGAGTATTATATTCCCTTTTGCAAGGAAAGAAGATCCCGTAAATTGAAATGAGCATCTGAATCAAAGATGTTCGTCGGGAGGGAATATAGAATGATACATGTTAACGTGCTCGATCTTGGGCTTCCAGAAGATCAAATCACAGTTTCAGAAGATGAATCCGGAGTCTTAAATGGACACAAGTAGGGTATGACTTTTGAGCTTTTTTGGCTATGTAAATTGTGCACAATATGTGAGCTTCATATATGCATATATACACTAGCAAATGTCAACATATTTATTCTTAATGCCCCATCACTTTAATGAATTACAGAGGACCCATCAATTTAATGAATGATAATGTATGTGCTCTCAAATCATAGCCATTAAGTTAGTTCTTTGCTTTTAATTTGGTTGGCAGATAGTTGCCCTGTAGTAAATGATGACATTTTATTTTACAAGGTAATCACCTGGAATTTTTTTAAACATCATGTTACCTCTTTACATGTGTCAATTGATCTGTTGAATACATCAAATCCTACATATTTTGCATCAATCTTATATCAATCGTATATTATGTTTCTGAGGCATATAGTGTGTACACCGATTTTAACAATATAAGGCATCTTACATTTTACATGATCATGGCGCCAAAAACATTTTACCCCGTTGTACATGTTCGTTAATTTGCTGTAGGTTCATGCATTTGTTTCTCCTCATGTATGTGTTCATGTTTTCGCCTGTTGACTATTTGCTAATCTGTTATCATTGTTTTGCCAATTGAAGGTGGTGCCCCATTCTGGGGGAACAAAAGCTGACAAGGCCATCAACACTCCAAAACGCCGAGGGTTTTGCTTCTTCATTGCCGTTGCCGCCGCTCAAGCATCATCCACTGAGAAAAACTTTGGGTTGGGGTTTCATCGATCTCATTTGAGTTCTAACTCTAGCATCTCGGTTGCTCTTATCTGCTTCACAGTGAGTGAAAGCACGCCATGGCCATGGGGCCATGGCGTGCTTGGGCCATGGCATGCTTTTGCTCACCGTGAAGCGGATCAGGGAGGCCTAATGACAAGTCCAACTTCGTTGTTGATGGATTCGACTCCCCGCTCTCCAACCAAAAAAGGTCTATCCTTTTTTCTCTTTAGATCTCTGCAAGGGTTGTGACTTTTTTCTAATTCATTCCAATTTCATATTAGGTTGTTGACAAACTAATGCATATGAACTAATATGCATATGCAAACTGCTTCTGATCGCTTTGATGCCGAGTCCGATCAACGAGCCTCTTCGTCCATGTGAGCAGGTCAATCTTTTGTGTTCTTTGCTTTAATATCATTTGAAATATGTTTGTTTCGCTTAAAAATTAAATTTTGTGTTATGGGTTTCTGTTTGTTTTTTCCCCTACTCAGTATATGGTTTATCAGGATCTTGCAATGAGAAATCAAACATAAATACGGAAAATGGAGATCTTGAAGCTATTGTTCTTAATTGCACAGATATGAGCCTCTTCGTCCTTGGGAGCAGGTCAATCTTTTGTGTTTTTTGCTTTAATATCATTTGCAATATGTTTGTTTCTCTTAAAAATTAAATTTTGTGATATGGGGTTCTATTTGTTTTTTCCAACTAAGTATGGTTTATATATAAACATATGTGGGATGTACTCTGTTATTTTAGGACTAGAGAGCATGTGATCTGTATTTGATTTAATATATTATACATTTGAGAGCATAATTTGAATTTTGTCCTACGTGGACACCTTTGTCCTACGTGGACACTTTGTCCTACGTGGACAAATGACTAGGATAAACTAAAGTTTGTATTTTGGGGGGGGGGAATTTTGATTGGAAAATTTAAAATCTTCGAAAACTCAAACTTTTGACTTTTGTGGGGAAATGATTCTCAGCTTCCCTCAAATGCACATCACCATCATTTTGGGGGGAAATTTCGATTGGAACATTTAAAAACTTAGAAATCTCAAAGTTTTGACTTTTGGGGGAAAATGATTCTCAGTTTCCCTCAAATGCACATCACCCTCGAGCTCTCCATGGGGCTTCCCCCCACACATACAAACCTCTCTCAAGAATCATGTGGAGGCCGATGTAAATATCCTATCAGATTGTTGATATTTGTAGACATCGCAGGAGCCGATGGATGAATTAATCTGTAGCCATGCTCAACTCCACGGACCGTAAGCTGTTCATATCTTGATCTCTCAGATTGATTGCCAATCCTTTTGGAATTGATTGGTTTGCTTGATTCTGATTTCAAAGCTGATTTCTTTGTTGCTCGAATCTCTGTATGCTCAGTTTAATTTTGCTGTGTACAAACTGGGTTCATTTTTGTTTTTTGGCTTTTGAGTTCGGGTTTGATGTCTTCCCCAATCGACGGAAACTGTGATCGACTTGATTGATATATGTATCCATTCCGTTTTGCCCTATATGGTAGACTTCATGATTTGTTTCTTTAGCTTCTTCTATTACTGTGATTTTGTTGGTTTGCTATTGTTTAGTTGGATCGATCTGTCTTTCTTTATGTGGTTGGTTCAATTCCTACAAATGATCTTCTGGGCAAAGTATAATTAGTGCACGTGCATTGCCAGTGTATACAATGCATTGTTTAATATTTGATGACCATTGTTCTATTGTGTAGCTTTCAGGCAGTCATCCAGCGGACCCTTTGGTACTTCAAATCCATTTGGTTCGTAGACAGGAAGTTCACTATTTAACACGTCTCCCAGTGTATTTGGAGTGCCTTCCAGCACCCTAGCTTTCGGTGCTTCATCTCCAGCTTTTGGAAGTTCAACACATGCCTTTGGATCATCATCAACTCCTGCATTTGGAAGTTCATCCTTTTCATTAGGCAAGTACTTATGATAGTGCATAAATATATTACATACTTTGATTACTTGATAAAGTATAAGATATATTTTGTAGAGTGCTAACTTAATATATCGTGTATATCATTTCTGTTTAATGCGAGAAGATGATTATTGTCAGATTGTTGAGATTTGATCCTGTCAGATTGTTTAGAATTTAATTTTCTTTGCACAATGTAAAACTATTATTAATACCCATTGTAATTGAGCACGAGATGTTTAATGCGAGCAATTTTTTTTCTTCTTTCAGTTTTATGGTATGGCAAACAAATAGAAAAAATGTATCAAATTGTAAGCTCACTTGATATGAAGCATGTACAGAATTTAATTACACTACACATGGGCAACTACACATGGGCAACCATAGTTGTTTCAATACTTCATGCATTAGTTGTGGAAATTATTCAACGTCAAAATAATTCTATTAAGAAAACAAGGTATACTATGATATCTGCAACCGAATTCTGCTTCAAGGAAAACATAACTGCAAAGAATCCATTGTAAGGGACCAAACCTCTTCTCTTGATGCAGTTTATTTATTTTTTGTTCATTCTATAAACAATTTCTCAAAGTTAGGTGATGGGTCCTGTTCAAATTAAAACTTGGCCAAAAGATGTTACATGTTAATTCAAAATGGGTATAAACAAAAGAACTTCTTTGGGTTATTTTTTTGGTTATTCTTTATCTTCTTTGGGTTGTGTTGGTAAATGCTATACCATGAATATTATTAGTTTGATCTAGATGCATTAGCTTATTGGAGTTTTACTGGAAACACCAAGAATTTCTAACCCTGTGACCTTTATCGTGAAATGGGAAATTGTATTTTTTTCCTGCGATTTGTTGTGTTTTTTGTTTTTTTTGTGTTAGGTTATTGTCTTTTTAATTTTCCAGTTTAGGAATTCCTTTTGTTGAATTTTGTTGTTCGGTTGTGCATTTGGGCTAGCAATTCTGTCCTTTAATTGTATGTATGTATGTATGTATGTATGTATGTATATGTATATATATATATATATATATATATATATATATATATATATATATATATATATATATAATAAAAGGGGGATGTTATCAAGAGAAATTGGATAAGAGATATTGGACAAGAGAAATTGGATAAGAGATATCTATATTATAAAAGGGGGATGTTATCAAGAGAAATTTGATAAGAGATATTGGACAAAAGAAATTGGATAAGAGATATCTATATTATAAAAGGGGGATGTTATCAAGAGAAATTGGATAAGAGATATTGGACATGAGAAAATGGATAAGAGATATCTATATTATAAAAGAGGGATGTTATCAAGAGAAATTGGATAAGAGATATTGGACATGAGAAAATGGATAAGAGATATCTATACTATAAAAGGGGGATGTTATCAAGAGAAATTGGATAAGAGATATTGGACATGAGAAATTGGATAAGAGATATCTATATTATAAAAGGGGGATGTTATCAAGAGAAATTGGATAAGAGATATTGGACATGAGAAATTGGATAAGAGATATCTATATTATAAAAGGGGGATGTTATCAAGAGAAATTGGATAAGAGAAATTGGACAAGAGAAATTGGATAAGAGATATCTATATTATAAAAGGGGGATGTTATCAAGAGAAATTGGATAAGAGATATTGGACAAGGGAAATTGGATAAGAGATATCTATATTATAAAAGAGGGATGTTATCAAGAGAAATTGGATAAGAGATATTGGACAAGGGAAATTGGATAAGAGATATCTATATAATAAAAGAGGGATGTTATCAAGAGAAATTGGATAAGAGATATTGGACAAGAGAAATTGGATAAGAGATATCTATATTATAAAAGAGGGATGTTATCAAGAGAAATTGGATAAGAGATATTGGACAAGAGAAATTGGATAAGAGATATCTATATTATAAAAGAGGGATGTTATCAAGAGAAATTGGATAAGAGATATTGGACAAGAGAAATTGGATAAGAGATATCTATATTATAAAAGAGGGATGTTATCAAGAGAAATTGGATAAGAGATATTGGACAAGAGAAATTGGATAAGAGATATTGGACAAGAGAAATTGGATAAGAGATATCTATATTATAAAAGAGGGATGTTATCAAGAGAAATTGGATAAGAGATATTGGACATGAGAAATTGGATAAGAGTGATGTTATCAAGAGAAATTGGATAAGAGATATCTATATTACAAACGAGCGATGTTATCAAGAGAAATTGGATAAGAGATATTGGACAAGAGAAATTGGATAAGAGATATCTATTATATAAAAGACGGATGTTATCAAGAGAAATTGATAAGAGAATTTGGACATGAGAAATTGGATAAGAGAATTTGGATATCTATTATATAAAACAGGGAAATTGGATAAGAGAAAATATAAGAGATGAGATTTTGAGGGATAAAAGAGGAGGTGGGGAATTTTGCACATACAACCCCGGTTTTTGTATTTTTGCCCATGGACCCTCCCCACACACACACCCACACTTCTTATTCTCACCCCTTTCGACCATTTTTTTCCAGTTCTTTGAAGATTTTGAATCTTATCCTACTAGGACAAAGCTTTGTCCTACGTGGCAAGTTTGTCCTAGGTGGTAATGACAATTTTGGGGGGACTTAAATTTTGGGGGAAAAGTTAAATTTGGTGGGAAACTTGAAATTTTGTGGGAAAACTTGAAATTTGGGGGAACTTGAAATTTGTGGGGGAGAAAAACTCAGCCATTAAATAAACCGTGCCCTATGGGCACGGGTAATGACTAGTATATATATATCAGGCGGACAATGGCCATGGATGGGGGCCAGTCGACAAGATGGATGTGGGCATTCACCATTGCTACATACATGCCCTACTTTGATGTGGACACTTCAGATGTCTAGGAGAGGATCATGGTCTTGCTGTTCCCGTTCAGAGCTAGCTTCACCAAGAAGATGCATGCCAATCCCAATATGTGTGTTTGCTGTTACAGTGTAAATTAAGTGTTAGTTTACAGTCCATCACCGTAAGGTTTTGCATAAAGTGATCCTCCACACATATGACCAAGAAAACATATTAATGGTTAATATACTTTTGATGTTAATGTCCATTTTGAATATAACTAAAGTTGAGTGAAAACAATGCATATCATAGGAGACTAATATGGCATGCTACTACACTTCTTTTGACATTAAGCTTCGATTATTATTCTTTCATGTTTGCATTCTTTATTACTGTTTTATGCCATCCATTATTTGGGTAAGTCATGACTTAGTCAACTGAGGGACCAATAAGGGGTTATGATATACAATTTCTTTGTTATAAGCCACTAACTACCTTACCTTGCCTGAAAATATACAATAACACTTTTTCTTTGTTGAAATTAAATTTTTCTAGCTACAATGTTTTTTTGAGCTCATTATACTCTAAATTACATGAGAAAAAGCAATTATAAACCAGATTATTGTACAATAAACAACCATAAAAGAGACAAATTCACAAGTGTAGACTAAAAGACATAATAATATGCATTTGTATTCAACTTTTTCTCTCTTTCATCATTTTTGTATAGGTACCCAGATGAAGAAGCAAGGGAAATACATTTGGCATTTGTTGTGAGACAACCTGGAAGCACCCTCAACGAGGACCAAATCATGGATTATGTTGCGAAGCATGTATATACCCTCCATCAATTAAGAACTTAACAATAAATAAATGTAATGTTAATTTGTTTTTTAATAGAAATAATCATGTCTAATATATCTTCATACACAAGGAAAATAGGAAACACAAGTGATGGATTTTTTCCCCAGGGGTTTTGATTATCTGTCCTTTAATTTAGATCTAATATGACATTCGTCCCTCAAATCTTAGAGTTTTTAATATTTGTCCCTCATTTTAATGAAACACCAAATTACTCCACATTAGTCATTTCGTCAGAACTATACTCTACATTAGATGTATTAATTATGTTTAAAATATATGTCCACCTGTGAAAGCATGCAAAATTTGGGGGAAGGAGCGAAAGCATGCAACATACCATATATACTCTTGACTGCATTTTGCATATTTTAAACATAAGTGTGTTGATCTAACCTACAGACTGGGAATATGCAGCATTCTCTAGGGAAAATGATACCAGTTAACTTAAGTTCTGGGAATATTCAGCATTCTCTAGAGTGTATGCCGCATATGTATGTTTTTAGAGAATGCTGCATACCTTGACTACCGTGCTTTAAGTTAACTGGGAATATGCAGCATTCTCTAGAGTGTCATTTTAAACAAATGTTAACTGGTAACATTTTCCCTAGAGAAATGCTGCATATTCCTAGTCTATAGGTTAACTGAGAATATGCTACATATGTTAACTGGTAACATATGACTGCCCTTCCTCCATATGTATGTTTTTGTAAACATCATGCATATGTATGTTTTTGGAGAATGCTGCATACCTTGACTGCCATACTTTAAGTTAACTGGGAATATGCAGCATTCTCTAAAGTGTCTTTTTAAACATACCTTAGGGAATAGATCAACACACTTATGTTTGGCAGTCAAGGTATCATTTTCCCTAGAGTGTGTTGATCTAACCTACAGACTGTGAAATCATGCATGATGTAGGAATCATATGCAAAATTTGGCAGAACAAACCAGAAGTCTATGTCTAAGACTGTCCCCCAGAAGTCTATGTCTAGGAAGCATGCATGATGTAGTAAGAAAATATTCTATAGGTGTTAGTCTGCCCCCCAGAAGTCTATGTCTAAGACTGGAGTAGGAATCATTAATTGACAGGCTAACTTTCTTAAACTACAAATTAAACATCAGGAAGTTTGGTAAACTTGCAATGATCTTGATTTCTTATCTGTGTTTTACTTGGTTCATGCATTCTTTTTCCGAATGTTTTCTTCAAGCATAGACCTGCATATCGTAGCATATGAAAAACGAGGAGTATTCTCACAGTTTCTTCTATCAAACTGCACTAATTGCATAGGAAGACCTTTTTGTTTACATATTCAGAAAGTGCAGATCTTATTATGTATATTAATGTTTGAAATTCATAATGTGAAATATTTTCATTGTCCGTAATGTAATACTATCACCTGACAACCGTAATAGCTTTATGTATATTCATTTTCCTAATGTAATACTGTCACCTGGCTACCTGTTAATTCTTTCATTGTTTTATCTGCAGGCCAAGCATTAAAATTCCAGTGTCAATTATGATGCAAATAGCTCGTTTAGTAGAGCATACCTATAAGTTATTCTCCCAGTATGGCATGCATGTACCCCAGCTGATACCTTCCAAAGTTAGGCTTCTTTCTTGCAACAGAACTTTTAGTGCACTAAAGCCGGAGTTCTTCTTGATTATGAACCTATAGTACCGATCAAGGTCTGTGCAACACTCCTCCTCATTGTCAAACATTTTCTAGGGTTTCCTAAGCAAGAGAAAGCTTCAACAAGGCTTTAAAATAGATTTCTCCTTCTCCAATGTCTTGAACTTTTCTAGCAAAAATGACATTTCCTTTTTACAATCTTCTATTATACATTACCACTCAAGCTTCATATGACTTCGTTCTTACTTTAGTTGTCCATCTCTGAGTTAAAAGTAGTGACTTCTTTTGCTTGGTAACAAGTTCAGCTTTAGCTTCTTTTGTAACCATCTCTTCGGCCATGGCCCTTTTGATAAGGCTAGAAAGGTCAATCTCAAAGGTGGAAATGTCATATTTCATACATTAGTTTTTAGGTTCAAGACTAATGTTGTTTTGGCAGAACTCAGCATTCCCTAAAAACTTGCATATTCTTAAACAATTATGTTGGAGTGTAAGGTATGTTCATCATGCATACTTGGAATTTATGAGCATCTTTTGGATCTCCATGATTTTTATCTGATTGCACCAGCTTGCGAGCAAAAAAGTGCACATAATGAATTAAATTTTGGACTAGAAAAGCAGGGAATTTACTATGTAATAGAAAAACAAGGACACGAAGTAAAAACATATTTCACTAATATTCCTATTGGTAAATCTATTGGGGCTTGCTATTAGGATAGTTGGATCCAGTGAATGATATGAGTGTGTTATATCTTTGTTAAATTGCATATCTGCATGTCATATTAATCGTTTTTTCCTGTCCATAATTTTAACCCTTCTCTGATGCATGTTAAATTAAAAACTGATATTTTTAAATATGTATAAATTCATGTCTGATATTCTTTTAATATTTACAAATGCAGGATAGATTGAAAACAAAAGGTCTGACTCCCCCCATCACCAAAAATTGATTAAAAAGCCATAAGCAGTAGCAGTTATGGAGCCATTCATCTTGGCTCTCCCTCCGTCCCAGAAACAAAGCATTTCATTTTTTTCAAGTTCCCTCAACATCAATTTTTGAGATTTTAAGGTCAGATAGCTTTCTATTTTTTTTGATTTGGGTGTAATCCTCAATGTTAAAATGGTTAACTAATCATCCTAACTGTTTTTTGATTTGGGTTCCACGATATATTTGCTTTGCACCTAATATCATGTTAACATGATATCATCCAAGTGAGTAGTATTCAAGTCATGTTTCCAGGCAAAAAAACTTGATGTTCAGTTAACATTAAAGCTATTAGTTTACAAAAAAAACCCAAGTGATGTATTACCTTGATGTATCGTAGAACTTAGTTGATGTATTAATTCAAAGAATAAGTTAACTGAAGTGCTATCCTGGAATGTATCAAAGTGATGTATCCTGGAACTTAGTTAACAAAAATGCTTGCACGGTCTTTTTGCAGTAAATGCTTTCAAATAAGTAATGGCGATGACTAACCCTTCAGATACCATTTTAGCAATATGTTTATGTTCTCTCTTTGTTGAGTCCGTATAAGTCATGTTTCACAGAGCAGTTAATAAGTTGCTTGTCGAAACATATCTCCTCTTTTTTCCTCTATAAGTTATGGTCTCTCTATCCTTAAATTAGTTTGCTTAAAGCTGATTTTAGTGTTCTGTTGGTCATGGTTGGTGTGTACATTCCTGATATGCTTTTTTGTATTGAACTCCAGGTATGACATGAAAAATGTCTCTCAGGAAGCATAAACCATCTGAGGATGCATCATCAGTTGGTATGGCACCTTTACATTTTCAACAAAGGTGCCGATAAAGGTCAACCCTATTGATCCAAATATGAGTTCAAGGCAACCTATGGAACCAGATGTTGACATTGACCTTAGGGAAGTTTATTTTTTAATCATGCATTTTTTTGTCAGCGGGGCCATGCAAACGGACTTATGGGAAATTCTGGAATGAACTTTTGGAGCACAAGCTTTTGCCTAGAAAATGCCATGCTTGGTATTCAAGGAGCAGTACCCGAAGCGGGGATGAAGATGATGATGGCATGTCCCTCCCATTATGTTATGTTAACTTAGCTGAGAGATATGTTACCGAAGTGGGGATCAATTTTATGATTGTAATGGAGAATTTGTTCAATTAGCTTCAAGGAGAATCGGCTTTTAGCTGAAATGTACTACAACATGGTTGTATTTAAATTGTATCAACACCTGATTGTATTTTGGTTGATGCTAAATTCTTTTAGCACACATCATTTGTTTTAAAATTGTATAAAATAGGAGTTTAAATGAAATACGGATAGAGTCAGAAAATGTGGTGCTGATATGTGCTGTGTGTATGGGCAGTTTCTTCATGTTAGTATGTGATGAAATGTGGTGAAATGTGGGTTGAAATGTTTTTGCATGAAATGAGCAGATAATATGTGGTAAAATGAGTAATGAAATGCTGGTTGATATGTGATGAATTGTATGATGAAATGAGTAATGAAATGAGCAGATGAAATGGTTTGAAATATGGTAAACTACATGTTGAAATGTCTCTAGTCTGTCCCTAGGCTCTATATATGGCTGAAGGCTATATCTGGTGAACTGTTGTCTGAAATGTGGTGAAATAAGCAATGAATCTCTTCTGGCTACAAGCTGTATATGGCTCTAAAGAGCAATATAATCTAAGTAAGAAATCAAAGAGAGCAATAAAACATCCCCTAATGAGCAATGCACCTATTTTTGAACCAATTGAGCAATCAAACAGATATTGGCATCAAACAGATATCAAAAGACTAATCATTCATACATTCATATAGAGAAACACAAATGCATGCAATGCGTTTCATATACATACTCATACATATACTCATTCTTACATGAAAAACAAATACAACGTTAAGTGATGAAGTATGCAAGGAACTGTAATTGCGGTGACACAACACACCTATATCCTTGATCGACTTGGACAAATCACCTCAAGAAACACTTGGCTATCAGCACAATCAACTCATACTTCAATTGCGAAGGCTTCAATGCTTCCGCGCCGAAGGCACCCGCTAAATTTTTTCACGCTAAGGCGTCGTGCCAAATTTGTTCTATGCCGAATTTGTTGTTCGGTTCCAAAGGCGCCAACGTCGAATTTGTTGTTCCGTGCCACAGGTGTCCATGCCGTTAATTATTTTTATGCAAATTTGTTGTTATTTTAAATTTTGGCTGTGAAAATAGTTTTTTGGGAAACAAAGATTTTGCGAGGGAAAATCTTAAATGAACCATGCCCACGGGCACGTGTTATGATATATATATATATATATACACACACACACACACATACACATCTACATTACATTTACCAACTGTTTTTGAATCCTGGGGCTGACTAGGAAAAGCTGACTAGGACACAAAGGTTGATAGAAGAACAACTGAGATTTAATCTTGAGAAATGAATGGTTAAGATGAGAATTTGTGGAAATTTTTGGAGGGAAAAACATTTATGGTTAAATGAAAATTTTTGGGGAATAAAAGTTTCTGGTGAATAGCATAGTGCACGCAATTAATGTATTTGGGAAAAAACTTTACTTGCACGTAATGATGCAGATCGAATGCTGCTGCAGATCGAATGATCTCTCCCTCAACGCGGGGCCCACCGTCTCTTCGACGCATGGGGACGACAAGATGAGAATAATTTCACATGCCAAAGGCGCCCTTGCCATTTTTACGCTAATTTGTTGTTCCGGGCTGAAGGCGCCCGTGCCGCTAAATATTTTTACGCTAATTTGTTGTTCTGCGCGATTTTGGATATGTAAATAATTGTTTGAGGAACAAAAATTTCGCGGAGGAAAATCTTAAATGAACCGTGCCCGCGGGCACGGATTATGACTAGTATATATATATATATATATATATATATATATATATATATATATATATATATATATATATATATATATATATTATAAAATAGGGATGTTATCATGGGTTATTGGATAAGAGTTTTTGGATAAGAGTTGAGAAATTGGGTATAAATGAGTGATGTTGTTAAGAGAAATTGGATAAGATAAGAGAAATTGAATTAAGTGTTGTGTAATTTGGAGGGAAGGGTTGATGGATGTTTTTGAATTTGAAAAAACAATGTAACAATGGGGGGAAGTTGTATGTTGGGGGGAAACTCAAAATTTTAAAGAGTTTGGGGGGAAACTTCAAACGCAGCCCTCCCTCTTCTCTATTTCTTACTCACACAAACCCCATCCTTCTCCCCTACCGTGACCCCGGCCCCCTCTCCACTGCAGGATCTGTGGTCGCCGGCAGTCACACCAACCCCCACGTAACTCCATGCTCCGGGGAGACGATCAGCAGGCCGAGAGTACACATCCACACCCCGGGTCACGTCCCCAGCCATCGAATCTGGCAAAGTCGCTGATCGCAAAACAAAATCGCTGGTAGGGTTTCTTTATCGGGGCTACCGTGGCGAGAGGCAAGAAAGAGGGGACGCCGGCATCGGGGCTACCATGGCGAGAGGCAAGCAAGAGATCGCTTCATCCTAGATAAGGGTTTCTGCTGTGAAACGAAGGCAAAATTCGAGTCAGAATCCAGATAAGAGTTTGTTTCGTCCCTTTCTCTCTTTCTTCCTCCTTCCCCAACTTCATAGGTATTTCTCACTATTAGAACAGTCCAGCGATCGAAAATCATCGGGAAATTTCAAACACTTTAGATGGCCTCTTTCCCCAACTACAAGGTATAATTTTTCCTTTTCTGTTAATTTTGAGCAGTTTTATTATAAATTTTTCTTGATTATTTTTGAATTTTGAAGGTTGTTTACATACTGTGAATGCCCATATGCCTAAAGAACCTGTGAATTTTGAAGGTTGTTTACATACCTCGCCTACCCCTCGCCCCATTAAACCTTGAACCCCTGCCTCGCCCACCCCTCTCTGACGCTGCTTATTGTGAATGTTGTGTTAATGGCGTTTGAGTGCCCGTATTGTAATGAGAGGTACAAAAAACTTCGTTTTTAGTTAGGACCAAGAATAAGAGAATTGAATTTTATAATTGAATGGAATTTTATCACATGTGCTATTCACTCCACATTCATCGTTCTGCAATGATTGAGGTAGCAGCTATCAATGCGTAGTGGTCCCATTTTGTAACACTTGTGTTAACAATTCTGCATAGGAAACTCATTGACATGTCTATTTTGCTTTCAGTTTCTTTATGACAATATCTACTTTACAAAAGCTTCCTGGAACACAAAATGGAAAATGGAAATTCCTTGCAAAATGGAAATTTATATTTTCCAAAGCAATGCTTTTTGGTGAGACTTTTTTTTCTAACTAAATGATTGTTCTTGCCTTTTGTCTTAGGTTTCAATTGCAAGGACATGCAACTGCATATATTCTCTGCTTCAGCAGAGGCATCGGGATATCGAGTTTAGGGATTCGGCTAATGACCGGAGGCAAAGGTTAGTTTTTCTATTTTGCCTTACGTGCTAATTTTATGAACTTTGCCTGCATTACCATATAGAGAGTAGTTTCATTTAATCAGTTAAGTGTGATAGATGAATGGATTAATATTTTACTTGGAGTTAAGTGTGATAGATGTTTGCTTAAGTGTAATATATTTTACAATTACAATTATTGGAATTCTCTTCTAAAAAATTACCTTTATTGGAGCATCCTTAAAGCTGTTGGATTTTTCTCCTTCAGTCGCTTCCTAAGTGCGTTCATTAAGGACGCTGAACATACGATCTAAAGAAACTACAATCATTCGACGACATGTAGTCGGTCACTACTATGCAAGTAAGCAAAATTATGGATTTTTTGTGATTGAAAACTTCCCTCCATTTGATTTTTAAGTTTTCAATCGAAATATGGCTGTAAGCAAAATTTTCAATCCAAATGTTTTGTTTACAGTTCTGAGCAAAGTTAATAGTGTTTTCTGTGGATTTTGATTCCAGCATTTTATTATTGGTTAGGATAATGTAGTGATAATGGAAGAAGTGATATTAGGAGATAATGTGAATGCTTTACCAACGTGGCTTATGACGGTGTTATAGATGAACTATTTGATGATCACGAGAAGTCCCCAGTGGCTATGGAATTATGTGATGACATTGTGCAACTTGCTCTGACTTTGAGTCAGCCTACATAGATGACATGATCTAAGATTGAGTTTAAAATTGTGAAGATGGGTCTAAGAATAAGTCGAAATTTGCACAAATTCCTTGCATGTAGAGTGTATTCGAAGACCAAGTTTTGCAGATTCTTAGGGATGTTCAATATCCAAAATAGACGTATCAGTAAGAGATCAGAATCAGCATAAATGAAGGACTACACATATAATAATCTGTTGGTATTAGAATGAAAGTCAATGTCCTGATATCAATTGCTTTTTGAGAAATAAAATCTGAGAACAACTTCCCCTTCCCTGCACATCTTCACACTCAAACTTACAAAGATTTGGATACAAGTAGGAAACAACAGAAGGCTACGGGACAAAACGTAACAAAGTTCATCTGGACACTAAAAAGTGAAATATAGATTAAATGATAAAAAGAGAGGTCACACTCTAGAAAGGGTGAAATAGTTCCTCTTATGTACAAGTCAAAGATGTACCACATTTTAGTTGCTAAGAGCAACTGAAACAAAGGTTGTTAAATGTGAATTACATCATTAGCTGACCAAAGCATGTTCAACTCCTCTAAATTCTGAATGATTTGTTAGGCTTACATTGTTAGATTATAATTAGGTTTCTTTTTATATTTACCATCCTGAAAGCACCATATACATTCCTCAATTTTAAGTTAACCAATGTTATAACACAATCTTCATCAAGCAACCTTTCATTTGACAGCACATTACCTTACAGAAAATGTATGAAAGAAGGAAAAACAAGAAAACCTTTCAACATAGTATGTGTTGGGAAGTCAGAAGTTCTCTAATATTTACCTACTAAATTGATTAATGAGAAGATGTACTAGAACTAGATTTACCCATGAATTTCGTCCATTTACATAAGCCTGGAGGGTACCCAGGCAGATTGCCGTTCAATTTTAGAAACGAAACAAGTTTTGAATAGTAATATTGATGTAACCAAGTATATTTAGTGGATTACAATTCATTCCCAATTATCATAGGCTTACATCAAAGATTGGATTTAAGCCATCTTCAGTTCATATTACTGGGTTTTATCATAGTCTTACATTAAAGATTGGTATTAAACCATCTTCAATTTGAACTTTTTTCAGAGGATTGTTTGATTTTGCACCTACTTCGATGCTTTAATTTTTCATGCATGTTGCATCTTTGATTGTTGCAACTGAGGAGACCTATTGTTGCCTTAAGAAAGGTTGTTTTTCAATCCCCTAGAATTTGATCTCTATTATACTTCAGACAACCTTGCAAAACCCTTTATAATTGAGCACAAAAAAATTCAAAGAATTTTTACAAATGGACAATGCTTCTTTCATCCTGCGGATAGCATTACTGTAGTGCAGACTCTAAGAGGATCACGTCATAATTTCCTCCAATGTTTCGTCATTGTAATTTCGTCCAACAATTTGGTTTTTTTCTTTCTTTCCTCCCCCTTGCAAAATGGGAGATAGGCTTTTCGATATTATCGATCTCATCAAAGTATGCTTTCAATGCTTAATGGTGAGTATTTTCTCTACATGTTTCTTTGATTATGCCATCAATGTGTTTGTTATAAGTACTCATAGAGAAATTGTGTTGCTATGTGCCCAATGGATAATGTTGTTAAATTTATTTTCCTATGTTGTGTTGTAAATTTTGTATAGAATGTAACAAGAATTAATGATGCCCTTTTTGCTAGGAACATTCTCTTTCTGTGTTGTAATTTGAATTAGGTTGCCATTTTGGATTCATTACATAAAAGTCTTATTGTTGTTGAGAATGATGTAGAGTTCTTATCTTCTTGGTGGTTTTAGTTTCCCTTCATATAGTCAACAAAGATTATTTTCGATTTTTATGATTTTGGTGAGTTTAATACATAGGTATAGATTATTGTCATGTTGTCAAGCAATATTTCATATACTTAATATTACCGCGTCATGTAATTATGCATTTTGCCTTAGGCAGAGATCGTGCATATAGATAGATTTTCATTAGTCCTGGGCCAATGCAATGTTCTTTGTAGACCTCTTTCTGTTATTTTGCCCTAAAACTTTTGGCTGATGCAATGTCATGAGCTGAGCCGAAGAGAAATATTTATGTTAAAACAAAGTTATTAATTTTTTTATTAGTTTACAATTTCTTTTTGTTCCATGTATTTTCAATGATTTTTTTAATCAAATCATGTTATGCATCATACAATATAAAGATGAAATTTTTTCATGTTGATTTTGTGAAAAGTCACAAGATGGGGCCTCTTTTGTCACTAAATGCAAATTCAGAATCATGAAAGATGGAAATCATGCACTGCTTATTCAAGGTAATTCCATGTATTCGTGATTAAATCATAGCAATAAAATCAAAGTATATAATTTCGGATGTTTGTTCATTGTTTATAGTTGATAATCTATATGGAAACAGTGTAACTAGATGATGGAGGTGGATTGACTCCAAATTCTTTGTGATAGCATAAGCTTTGGAGTTTTCAACAAACAAAGATGAGCTGGTAGCGGACGAGGTCAAGAAGCTTGCAATACATTGGTATGACTTTTTACAGGGTGAATGGGAAATGGGAGTCCCATGTTTGGTTAGTTGATATTAATACATTCCAATAAATTCTTAAATCTATTAACTTTTTTTTATTTTTGAATATATCATTTGTCTGTACATAGATGAGTAGAAATCAAAGGAGCAAATGTGTGCAACTGTTGGTGGTCTCTTTAAACTTGATTATCTTTGAGTCTCATGGATATTCCCCATTGTTAAATTCTTAACTTTGTCAACTTTTTGTTAATTTTAAAATAAATCATTTGATATTTCTTCGGATTAATGATTTGGAAGATGGCTTTATTGGTTTTGGCCAGAAGAAGAAGAAGATAGGTGGAAGAAGCTTGATACCCGGTTTCCTTCTTTAAGTTCTTCTCTCTCTATGCTTTTATGTTGCTGCGTACTAGGTAATTGGATGTTTTTGGAGTTGAATTTTTGATGAAGTGTGAAATTACGGTCACCTGTCGTATTTTGAATTAGAAGTTGAAAATCTTATTTTATTTGCCAGGAAATTATGGTTGTTTCTTATATTGTTTTTTAAATTGCGAATTTTTTCTTGGTTGCTTCTCTACAAACTCATTCAAGTTAGAGTACATGATTCTTAGAATTGTTCCTAATTTGATGGGCAAGGGGATGCATGCCAACAGTTCGTGTCCATAGTCCGGACCCTTTAAGACCTATAAAAAGAAGCTCGAAGATTCTTTTTCAACACCAAAAACCAAGAAGCATGTTCGGCACTATAGAAGATGAGCCTAAGTTCTTGAGCTGAAAATTGTTTGTTTTAAGAGCTTAGTGGTAATAACATTGCAATAATAACAGTTGTGAAACTAAACTACCAATACCAAATTCAAGGGGATATTGTGTGTGGATGTTGATCTTGAACATAAGGGGATGATGTTCGCTGTCATGTTCAATACTATGTTATATTCTTGTGTTAAACCATGATGAGATCGATGTTGTATGGAATGCCATTGATCAGTTCCCAAAGGATTTTATGGCAAAGTTATCTTATTGTTTCTTTTATTGGATCCGTGTGGTTTTTCTCATTTATTATATGCGTGTGTCTTTCTCATGTAATGGTAGTATAAAGCAAATTCATGCCTGAATCAGGTTCTACAATGTTTCTGAATCTGATACTTCCATTGACATAGTAACTGGAGATGACGATGAGGTAGAAATTGCTTCAATAACTGAGGAGTGTTTTGTGGCAAAAGACTCATTGGAATTGAAATGCAATGCTTCTAACCATTCTCCCGGTGACATAACTGTAGTGGACGATGGGAGACTTGATGCTGCAATCCATTTGCCCAGTGCCATAACTGAAAAGTGATGCTGCATAGGAGTTGTGTTTTTAGCTATTTTTGCATCTTTATTTCAGTTGGCTTTATGACTTTGATTGTCGGTTGTGCAATAATTGCCCTAAAATTTTGTTAACATATCCTAATTTTATTATATAAACTGGTAGAGGATGTTTATTTATAAATCTTATTGGTTGATGATGGTTAATCTTCTGATGATGAAGTGGCGTCTTATTTGAGAGGATGTGTGATGTGCATAATTCCTCAAAATGAATTTGTAACTTATGATTACACTTTTTGACTCTTTGCAATAATCTTTCCCTTTGTTTGAATTTTTGAATAAGTATAAATTGGTAATATGTTTCCATTTTTCATGCAGCAGAAAAAACTTTTCATTTTTATGTGTTTTGGGTCTACCTGCATGATGAAAATGATCTAAACCAATATTTTGATTGCATTCCTTAGGTTTTTGTCCTAATACTACCATATTGTGTTTATCCACTAATTTTATAATACAACATATGTGCAGGCATGTAGGGTCTCATAGTCTGATGTGGCAAAGTTTACTCCATGGTCAAGATTAGTTCCTATTAAATTAAGCCATGCACTAAGAGAAGGCAAGCCAAGGCTCTTTGCTAAATTTTTAGGTTATGTAACCCGATATATGTTTAAACCTGATACTAATGCAAACTAACTAATTACAGGCAAACATGGAGTTGTATTGAGGCCACCATTGTGATATGGTAGTATAAGCAGACGAAAGGAGGTTGATATTCTGCCAGTGTCGGAGCTAGCGTAACCTTAGATTGAATATGGCATGGACTTTGCAAGGCCGGGATGAAAACTGATAGTGATAACAATGCTCACATAAAAAGAACACGTCATGAAAAGAAGAAGGAATCTGTGCACTGGGGAGTAGATGCTTATTGGTTTTAGACTCTTAGGAAAATGAGATTAGTTTAGTGGGCACTAATTTAGTTTAGTAAGTGTTGAATGGCTTCATGATGGTATATTTGTTTGTGTATTACAGATCTTTTTGATTTAGTTGCAAATCATGGTGATCTTTTTTTCTTTTAATATATTGATACACCAAAAATTTTACACTTTTTTGCCTATAGAGCTATAGAGAACTAGGGGTTATAAATACTCAGTCATTTGAAAACAAATGAAAACAAATGTTAGACCACCAGAAGAAAGAAAAAAATTGAAGTTTGAACTAGGGAGACTGATGAATTTGTGTTGGGGTTTCTAATGCGAGGCCCATCGAGCCCTTGGATTTCTTCATTTGGACAGTTGAGTTATGTAATCGATCAGTTAGTGTTTATTTTGTATAACTTATAACATCCAATGAGTTTTCAATACAAAATTGAAGTTTGACATTTGTTTTGTTCTTGGATTCATGGTTATTAACATTATTATTTGATTTTGATATCTTTGTTTTATTTTTCCCCCACATGTGCAGATAGATGAGCATGTGCAGTGGGAGATCATGAACCAAAGATCATTGAGGCATTCAAACATGGTTTGGTTTAAAGAGGTAAGTCTAATGTTTGCTCTATTTCATGACATTTTGTCTGAATTTAGAGATAGAAGAAACTTTTTGATTTTAAATATTTTGTGGATGTGCTGTCTTATAATTATGATGATTATTATTATCAAGTAATTATTATTGCTTACAATTATTGAAAGGTGATGGCCATTCTCATCTTTAGTTTTTTAGGCCATTATATCTCCTATTTTCATTGCTTTAAGAATCTGCATATTATCCTGCTAAGTTTAATTGCTAATAGCTCCCTTTAATATACAGATAGCTCCCTTTAATCTGCATATTATCAGGGAGATTATCCTGTCCTGTTCCGAGTGTACATGTTCTACCCGAAGAGGAATGGATGTTCAATGAAGTCGTGGTATCCAATACTGTATCATCAGGCAATAAATTATGTGATATCTGGCTCTATCCTACTACTTCAATGGAGTCAAAACATCTGGATCAAGATGTAAACGATGATTCTTACACATCCTATGTGGGCCAGCACAATGGAGTCGAAACATCTGCATGAGGTGCATGAGTTTTGGATGGGGTGAGGAACAACATATGCAACAAAGCTGACCATGGAGACCTCGATTTATTGCCTTCTTATACTGTGATTGGTCTTTGTGAATGAATACTGGGAGACACATAGGTAATGCCTTAACGGTGGAAGTTCATTGCCAAAATGAAAGAATTCTATCAATCACATGAACTCACAATCTTATTGCCAATAATGGTGGAATTTTGAAAATGTGCGTGACAATGTTCCTGTTTGTTGTGGATGCACTTGAAACCCTAATGTTTCTTGAATGTTGTTTGTATGGACTGTCGTAAAAACTTCTTTTTTTAGAATTTGTGTTTATTACTGAACTTTTTGTTCGTGAAGACTCCTTTGATGTTCGCTGCAATGCATGTAAAGATTACTCCCTTGGACACTTTTGTATCTTTTTGATTATGCATGCAATGATGTTGAAAGAATCTTATTTTTTTAAATACCACACTAGCAAATTTTGGTTCCTTGCGAATTGAATTTTGGCGTACTTAATAACATAATATTGCCACTTAACGAGCATATAAGTGAGATGATGCATCAATTTTGGCATTTAAGCAATCATCTTTTGGAATTTTGTTATGTTAGCCTCTTGGTGTATTTTTGGAGGCTGGCTATGGAATAAGGATAATTTACAAAACATTAATCATTGAGGATTAAATGAATATTATTTTGTGAGAATATTTGATATGCATTTTGTTACTTCGGCACATACATAGTTTTTGCCCATCATCTTTTTGTGTTGAACATATTACTAAGGTTATTTATATAGGTGATGCTACTTGCTGAGTCGTGTAGCTCACCTTAAAGATGTTGGGGAACTGAAATTTTGTGAGGAAAAAATTTGGTTGTACATTTCTCTCACAAAATTTTGGGTTGAACTTAATATTGATGGATTTAGGGGTAGAACTAAAATTTTTAGGGGAATCAAATTCTACGGGAAGAAATTATTTTTGGGGAAATTAAAATTTTTGAGAACTAAATAACTTTTGGGCAAACTACAATTTTTAGGTTAAACCAAATTCTCGGGGAAGAAAATTTTTGGGTGAAATTAAATTTTTGGAGAACTAAATAACAATATGGTGGGAACTAAATTTTATGGGCTAACAAAATTTTGGGGAGACCGCCAGCCCTTCATCCAGATGGTATCCCCCTCCTCTTAGGTAGTAGCGACCTGTGATCTAATCCCGGTCGCCTCTGTGTTACCAAAAAAACTAAATTTTGGGAAGAACAAAATAACTTTTCGGGTGAATTTTAATTATTGATGTCCGTTTAAATTTTGGCGGGGAAATAAATTTTGGCGTCGAAGGCGCCTGTGAAATTGTTTTACGCTTATTTGTTGTTCCGCACTGAAGGCACCCAGGTAGGTGCGCTAAATTTGTTGTTCTCAGCTGAATTTGTTGTTCCGCACCGAAGGTGTCCGTGCCGAATTTGTTGTTCTGTGTCGAAGGTGCATGGTCGAATTTTTTGTTCCATGCCGAAGGATCCCATGCAACTAAATATTTTTTCGCTAATTTTTTGTTCTTTTATATTTTGGTTGTGGAAATATTTTTTTGGAGAACAAAGATTTCGCGGGAAAAATCTTGAATGAACCGTGCCCGCGGGCACGGGTTATGACTAGTATATATATATATATATATATATATATATATATATATATATATATATATATATATATATATATATATAAAAGCATGGGGTATACTAGGCAGATTCAATCCTCAGTACTAGGTGATATATCCTTATCCAATTCTCGAGGGATTATATACCATTATACACAACTATCGGCTCTATGGTCCATGCATAGAGTGGGTTCCTAGGTATCAATCTAGGTAGGTTTCAAGTACTCCTATCTTAGGGACTATGAGGACTGCCAAAGCTAAGGTATTACAATGGATTTAAGCTTGGGTTACGTACTATTTACATATCCAAGTCGACATCACGAAAGTCACCCATAAAATTTCGTAAAAACAAATTTCAATTCGAGATTCTTAAATGAACCGTGCCCGCGGGCACGGGTTATGACTAGTATATATATATATATATATATATATATATATATATATATATATATATATATATATATATATATATATATTCTATAAAGGAGGACCTTTTTTGAATTTTGTCCCAGTCATAAGTCCAGTCATATTGCTTTGTCCCAGTCATCAGTCCCTCATATATTAAATACAAATGATTTTGAATTTTGAACATGCTGAAGAGATTTTGAAATTTGATTTTGAAATCAAAATTTTGGTGGCTCTCAGCAGCCGCCCAACGAAAATCCCAACACCCGCTCACGTGCCTGCAGACCTATCCTCATTAAAAATCTTGCTCATCAGACCCAAAAAAACTCTCTTCCCCAAATTCTCTCCTCCCTAATGGTGCTTCGACCCTGCCACCAGTGACCTCGCGAGAAGAGAGTCATCAACGAGCTATTCAGTGGGCAAAAGAGAGTTGAGATGAGGAAAATGGCTATAAAGTGGAGGGATGGTGCAATCAGAGCGAGTGATTAGGGAGGTGCTTTGCCAAAAGGACCGTATTTGAATTTCTCAGGCTTGCATGTCCTCCCTTGAGGAATCCTCTTCCGACCTCTGCTACAGATCCAATGTATTGGGCCAGATCTCAAAGAACAAGCCAGAGAATCTGAAAGGGGTCAGCGTCAAGGTCCTCATCATGTGGCTCAACATCGGGATCACGAAGGCAGATTTCTACGAGATCCCTCACTATGGGTGTGGGTTGGATTGCGTGAATCACGGCGAGGGTCATAAATTTTTCATGGGGTAAGGTTGATCCCTAATGCAGATCAGTAATATCTAAATTTTATTTTATGATTCTGAGTTTCACGATAAATATTATGTAGGATTTTGAATTTTCTACTTCAGTGGTTCGATTAATGACAATATTAATTATTTATAATATTATTGATTTTTATTCTCTGTTTTTGGTAATATCTCCACGCCAAGCACCACAATAGCCACCGCCTCCTCACCTTCATCAATATTAATGGTGTTGTTGACAGAGCAGTGGAAGATACTCATGAGGGTGGAAGCTACACAAATGGTGTTGTTGACAGAGCAGAACATCCAACTGCAGGGCTCAAAATTTGACTGCAGAAAGAAATTTGATTCCTCCTCATATTAATTTTTCACAGCTTGATTGATTCTTTTGTTTATTGTTTTTGATTTTTTTGCAGCAAGATATTTGGATTCTATTTTAAAGGTTGGTACAAAGCCTCCATGATTTCTGCACACCAACTGTTTGTACCAATGCTCAAAGGTTCTTTTCTAAATTATTCAATAGGAATCAATGTGTTATATGATGCAGACAAAATTTTTTAGGTTGTTTTGTTAACAATTGCTTACAGAATTTCAGAATTTTCATATTTTGTAGGGTGTTTTGTTTATAAATTTCAGATTTATGAATTGTTTAGTCATTTTTCCGAACTTTCAAGACTTTCAGATTTTTGTCAAGGGGCCGTGAGTCCCTTACATATGTTTTTATGTAGCACTGAGATTCAACTTGATGATGGTTTTGAGTGTGCATCTTGGACCAATCCTTTGGTGATACAAATGCTTCGATCATTTCGTTGTTCATGCCTAATGCTACTCATTGGGAAGGATATGAGTTGATTTCTTAATTGTTGGTGATCTGAAGTTGGTTGAATAAGTTTGGTATTTGATGATGAAATTGTTGCATTTGGTTTTATATGTCGGTTGCATTGGCAAAAAATTCCCTATTTTGTAGCTTAACTATGAATTGTAGATAATAGTCAATTTGTTGGCTGGTTGTTATTCTTATGAAGTTCATTGGTAATCTTTTGTTGTACAATGCCATGCAAAAAATTTATAGTATATTTCTCATTTAAATTATTTCCATGAAACTGAAGTTAATGTATGGAATTTAGTGGTTTTCCTTTATATTTTGTTGTATCGATTAGTATTGATGGTGCGTTCTTCATGCATAATTGTGACTTGATTAATGATGATGTTTTTCAGGATGGTGAAAAAAATTGATGGCCATATACAGCTGTCGTAGCAATAACTGAACTTGAGAAGGCTTCACGTGAAGCTCTTGGTTCTGATTTTCAGAAATATAACCAGAAGATGCGGCAGTTAGATTTTAATCTCAAGGTAAAGAATTTGATATCATGATATTGTATTTCTTTGTTTACAATCTTGGCCCTACATAAATCGTTTCTGTGTGGCCCATTTATGATATTACCTACTTTATGCATGTTAGCAAGGAAAATGTCTTATCTAATTGTTTGGAATTGTCCTTAGCAGTAGGTTCCACATGCCTCTTCCGATCTCTCCACATCACATCTCTTCTCTTTGCTTCTTCATTCGTTGCCCAATCTCAATCAGGTAAGATTTTTAAAGTGAACACAGGTTTCTTTGATTGTTAAAGCTCATGAGTGGGGTTTCTCTCGCCATAGGCTCCTTAATCGAACCACATCATATCGCACACAAGCGCTATCTGTCATCTCGCTGAGAACCCCAGTAAGTTTGAAATATTTCAATTGAATATATAAATTTGATTCACCACTTTTCGTGTAATGGTTGTGTTGTGATTGCAGAGACTGACAGATACTATGCGACAGTTGATTTGGAGAATTTTTGTTCCGGCACTGAAATCCATTGATACAAATGATTTATACTTTTTTGGCTAATTTTGTGTTTCAATTGCAGAGGCCTTCAGTAGTGGGCATATTGATGAGGCACGATTTTATGCATGAACACATACTAGGATTGCATCCTTCTCTTAGAAAGAGCGAATGGAAGAAAATGCGGTTCGGAAAAATTACTCTCGATTAGACTTTTTGATGGTCTCAGTTTAAAGATTTGGGCAAGTTAGTTGAAACTCAGGCCACTTTGAGATATAATCTGAAGTGTCCTGAGTTTGTAATACTCAACATAGCAAATAGTTCAACTTATTCATTCATTCATCTATTTGTTTAAAGTTCATTTCGTGACATTCTAAATACTTGAGGTTGAATGATTTAAGCTCATCAGGTACAGAAAAACAATTTATTGTCATGAATTAGTCTTTATAAAGTAAGTTGTACAAAAAGGTATTTAAGAATAAATCAGTCAGTATATTTCTCTTGCTCATATGGGGAAAAAATATATTTCTTCAGCTTATTGTATCTTTATTTGAAAACAGATGCATGTGATACTTGACCATTTCTTTTCAGCTGAGACAATTTTCTCTGAAGTAACAGAAAAAGAGTATTTTTCTTATTTTTCTCTCAGTGTTTCTTTTAGGCTCCTTCATATATCATCAGATGTTACTTTTAGTCTCATGGAGATGTAATATCTGAAATTTCAATTTGATGTTACTCTTAGCTTTGGTGTTGGCAATATGTATCCTGCAGAAATAAGGATTGAGCAGGTAGGTTGGAATGTTGGATATCTTCAAAATTTGATGTATGTTCAAAATAATTCAGATTCCTTCAAAATTTTGTTTCTAGACAGTAAATCGGTGTCTGATCATGTCCAATGGTAAGGATATTCTATTTGGATGGTGTGCATCATTCGATGCAAATCAGAAATATTGGCATCATGGATGCTTCTAAATGCATATCATCTATCTTTTGATTTTTTGGTGCTATTGCATTAAAACTGATTACAGTGCAACCAAATTTTATAATGATACGGTACTTTAAAGGAAACTATAAGCAATATTAGCATCTTTGTTTGGATGGTCATGGTAGTCTCCATGTACTTTAGCCTGATATGGAAACTAAAAATATACACAATGAGGAAAGTTATTTGCTTCTTCAACCTATTGTGCATTTGTGTTTGAATGCTGGTGGAGATTATAAATTCTTAAATGACTATTGGATACATGTACTGAAATATTGTACTGTCAATTTAGATGGTACTGATGGGTGTGCTTTTTAGGTTATCTGGAAGACTGCAACCCTTTCTCGCACGTAAATTCATACTAAATTATTTTTTGTTGAACATGTTTCCCCTCTTTGAATCTTCCTCCTTTCTTTATCCAGGTTCTAAAAACCACATGTCTGTTTTATATATTCACATCCCTATTTTTTGATTTATATTGTAATATAGATAAGATTTTTATTTATATATGCTCATTAGAATTATATTTTCTTCAGATCGTATATTTGGATTTTTATTGTATGTATGCATGTTTCCTCCAATTTTTTTACCATTTTGTCTTTTAAGCGTATATTTACCTGCCATACTAGGGTCTGATGGGTTCAGCTAGGGTCTGATGAGCCAGAGTTTGATGTCGATCGCACCGAAGCAAATCACCACCTGGGCTCCTGTTGGCGTTGATCTCCCCAAAGCACCACCTTGGGTGACCGTTGGCCTCATCGGATTTCAAGGTGCTAATCTTAAATTTTTAGATTGCCAGCAACTCTTCCAATTTTGAGCTGTCATTTTGGGGAAGACGATTGATTTCAGGTCATCCCTGGCTTTGAATTTTGTCAATTTTTATGCCTGATTTCTATGCCTTCAGGATCTCAATTTTTATGCCGTCAGGTCTCACGCCTTCGGTGCCTGATTTTGAAGGCTATTAGCAAAGAGGAAAATGTTGTATGGCAGCTGATAAGTATGATAAGCAGTGGTAATCTTCATGTTGTAAGTGGCATTTTACTTTTAAAACCTGCAATAATAGTAAGAAAATGGACAATGAAATGAATGTGTCATGTTGCTGTCAAGAAATAGATGAAGGGAATAAACAAGCTGGCATTATACTTCAGATCCAATTTACACAACCATACAGATAATTAGATGGAAGATGTTGCCTTGAACAAAAAGAAGGGACAGATACATAGGGACCTTTAAGCCTTCATTAAATCTGATGTTTTATGCAGTCTTGGCGCACCTAGCCATGTGGCCTTGAGCGAAAATGACTTGCTCAGAAAAGAAGTTTCAATCATTGTACAAAAATAACTGTCTGATTGCATGACCTCTCGCCACCTAGCACATTGGTCACTAAATTGGAGGACAATTTTACCCAGAATCTCAAGTCTATCAACAAATGTTGCATATCACACCATTTATCACATGCAGGGTACCAAACTTGTGGGTTCACCCACCAGAGATTCACTGACAACAGATGAACATAAGATTGTATTAGTATTGATGTAGTTAGCTTGAGTACTCATTTCATGAATTTCTTTTCTTATATTTATCTCATGATGCAGGTTGAACAAGCATGTTTTGCTCTTTCTTCACTAGCAACAGATATTACGTTGGCAATGCAGTTAATTAAGGCTGATATTATGCAACCTATTGAATTAGTTCTCAGATCAGTTGACCAAGAAGAGCTAATTTCTATCTTGCAAGTTCTGGTCCCCTTGGCTTTTTCCTCTGATAGTGTTGCTCATAAGATGCTAACTAAAGATGTCTTGAAATCTATGAAATTTCTCTGTGCCCACAAGAACGTAGAGGTATGCATTTTCGGCTCAAGTTAAGAAAGTTCAGTATATCTTCAGGTTTGTCAATTTTTCTCAGCTTCAGGTTTTTCTGTGCCTTTTGTTTGTCAATCGCTGGAACATGTGATTTCCTATTTTGTCAATTGTTTATCGATCGCTGGAATTGTTTATGTGGGCTACATGTTTTTGCACTAAAAATCCGATTTGGTTAGCCAAGGACATGAAACTCATGAATCTGGAAAATGAAAAATAAAATTAAATTCAATTGCATCTGTCCTGAATAGTGTATACTTATTCCAAATCAATTATCTGCATATCATGTTTATTCTTGTTACTTTTGGTATTAGGCCATGCTTTGCGTTTTGTACACTTTGACAGTTGTTTTCTCTGTATAAAACGACGAGGCATGTTAACAGGTCAGGATATGCACATACACACATAAAAATGCATGCGTTCGTGTGAATCTCACTGCTGGACACAACCAAGATGTGTACTACGTGGCTTAAATGTGTAATACGTGGCTTAAATGTGTATCACTTTCAAAAGCATGGAGTTTTTGTCTTCACTTTTGTTTAATTTTTGAATAATTTTGGTTCAATGAAATATGTAATACGTGGCAGGAGAATTTAGAATCGTGTTTGCAAGTTATGGGACTCATTACAGACATTGTTTGTTGCATGTAGCATTTACTGGCGATCTCTTTACCCATGATGTTTGTTTGTGTTGAAATGTGTATTATTATTTTTGATTTTAACTGAAACATATAATCAAATATGTTGATTTTTCAGGATTCTTTTGAAAGTGATGACAGAGCAAGGAATCTTTTGCAGAATGTGTCGGCTTTGCTTATACACGAGGATTATTTCTTTGATATTACTCCAGAATCATCTACCATATGGTTTGTACTTAAGATTATTTGATACTTTTTGTATTATTGCTTTGGTATTATTGCAATCCAGGGGTTATTTCTTTGATATTATTGCAATCTTTGGACGTAATATAGTCTGGAGTCTATTTAAATTTCTATTGGGGTAGAGCATGATATAAAAGTAGAACTTTTATGGTGAAAATATTTAATAGCTATATCATAATTAGTGACATCATTTTGAATATTTCAATGGAAAAAAGAGTGGTATGTTAGTTTCAGTTTTCTCTTTACGATAAGTTTTTTACTTTGTTGTGTGCAAACATGATTGTTTTCTTATGTGTCATCAAGAAAGTAAGATAACAAGTGACTAACATCCTTATGTTGAATCCAGGTGTTTCAATTTTTTATGTAATGGATGTAAGATGGATTGATCCAAGATTGCATGGCATAGGAAAGCAGAGCTACAGGACATTCAACAAATCAATTCAATTGGAGCCAAAGTTGTGGAAATTCACCTTTCATATTTACACAAGGAGCCTATTCTTAAGGCAAGACGATCAACTTCCTAAACATTATGGTGAAAGTAAACAAAAGTCCAAAATAGGAGCATAAATTTGACTTTTCCCAAATCCACAATGTATGGCGACTGAAACTTACATAAATCCTTCCTTGGTATTAAATTGATTTTAGAGCACAAGTGATCTTCTGTGAAATTCCTTCTTTGGTATTAAATTGAATGTTGTCATTCGATGCATTCTTTGTTATTGAGTTATTGGATGATTTAGGCTTCTTTGTGTCTTGGTAGAAAATTTTCTGAATGATTGTGACACTCTGATGCATTATAAACTTCTTTCAGGTCGATAAACATTACATATGCATCGACATATGCATCGAACATGTTGATTTAGGATATTCAGGCTTGATATTCATATTCAGACTGTTTGTTTTTGCATGTATGGAGTATCCATGCTTTTGAATTATGTTCAAGATATTCACATTGCCATACTCCTCTTAGCTTATAATGGTGTCAGGCATGTGCATTTCCAGGCATATACATTTTTCTTCTTCTTTTAACACTGAAATAATCTTCCAATGTTTTTGTTTGGCCATGTATTAGTTTTCATGAGTACACTCCATGTTGGAAGATCTGATTGTTATCTAAAGGTTTTACACTTTTAGAGTTCAAAAATGGAAACTGGATAAGATTGGTAGAAAATTATCCATGTCTTAATGCATTCAGTTATCAGTTTTGCATTCACAACCAACATCCACTGCTCCAACTACTGCATATATTGCCCGAGAAATGTTGTTCAAGGAGGAGTATGATGGCAAGGTACATATTTTCACGATGCACATGTACTTTTCTTGCTTATAGACATGTTAACTATTATTATTATTATCTATTTTGGTTTTAAAGTCAGACTCTAAAACTATCAATTGCAATGAAGTGCTATTATTGCTACTACTTTTTTTCTGTTCATCATGTTTACCATTTGTAGCAGTTTAGTTATGTTTATAATGATTTTGTGTCATAGTAGCCACTTACCTGTTTAAGTCGGCAGTGCTAATGCCCCCACCTCCAAACCTTGCGTATTTTGTGTTGAATGAAAAATTCTAATTCGTATTAGTAATTGCTCTTTATGACAATTTAGTCAAATGAGGGGTTAAACCAAATCACACACGCACACACATACCCCACCCCTCCAAAACAAAAAAACACCATGTTTGTCCATTGTGGTATATTTGATGATTTATTCCAGGGTGCATTACTTGAGGGTTAGGCATCATTTGAAGAATTCAGTTTGAAGAATTCAGTGTTATGAAATGGCACAAGCCATGTCTCCAACAATATAAGCTACAGTATGGTGCCATCTCATAATATAGCTACAAACAAATCACATGGAACATTTCTTTTTCTTCATTGATCTCTACCAGAAATAAGAATTAGAAGACTAAGAAAGTAAAGAAAGTGCTTATGATTTAATCAAAACATATATTCTAGATATCCTCCCAAACTAGAAGAGAAATGCATATATTTTTTACCATGGGCCATGTCAAAAATACTTCTGCATGGAAATGTATGCAGAATGAAACATGACCCAGAACCCATCACTTCTGAAAAGAATATAAGCTTTGATTAGATATTCATAAAATGAATCAACCCTTATAGAATTGCAAATGGATCAGAATTTTCATTGATTGAATTTGTGTCCATTGTAATGGGGACAAGTGAAGCATCTTTCTACCAATTTAAGGCTTGGGTATGCAAATTTGTTCTTTCTATTGCTGACAATGACCTTTGGTATCATGAATTGATCTTTATGAATGAAATTTGTATATGCCCAATTAATAATAATCATGAAAATTGATAGAAAAAAGATAAAATTTTCTGTTTTATATGTTCTATCAATTCTGTCTTGGGTATGAATTTAGTCTTTGTTCTATCAAATTCTGAGTTCTATCAATTTGGTCTTTGTTCTATCAAATTCTGTCTTGGGTCTTTGTTCTATAAAATTTTCTCTGTTCTATCAATTCTGAGTTCTATCAAATTTTATCTTTGTTCTATGCAAATTTCACCAAAGAAATATCACGTGCACTATCTAAAATACAATAAATAGCATGGACTGATAGCAGCGTCCACTGCCTGCCAAATAGCAGGGACGAACGAATTGGAAACATAAATTTTGTTGAGATCCATTCATTTTTGCATATTTCTTGAAGTTTTCATAGAATGTGGAGCTTCTGTATCTTATGTTTTGAGTTACCAGTTATGTGAATTCTCTTTTCTGCCAAACAGCATGGACGGATGAATTCTTTTGTATCAGAAATTGTATATCTTGCTGCTTAATTTCTTTATTATTTCACAGACCATGATTATCATTGTCTGGCATGAAGGCTCACAGAAGGTCACAACAAAGGCGATGTCGAACATGGTGGCATGTGTTGATGAATCTCCCCTTACACTTTTGACTCGATTGGGATCGCCATCTCGATCAGAGTCTCCGTTCTTGGTGCAGCTTTGGTACTCTTCTAATCTCGCTTTCTAATCTCGATTTCTTCGATTATTTCCCTTCAACTTTTTAGCGTTTTCATTTCAGATCATTTGTGATGATTTTAGTGGATTTATATCACATGGAGCTGCTTGATTGGTGCCACAATCAAAGTTCCCCGCATCACCTCGAAGAAAATTCTCTACAATTTAACACAAATACGAGAAAGGTGGAATTTTGTAAATCTCAGTGTGTTCTGTGGCGTGTGCACGTGGATGACACTATGATTTTGGGTTTAGTTGTTTATTTTAAGTGTGAATACATTTCATTGCAATTCAACTGACTCAACTACGTGTTGCTTCTGATTGAATTTCTGATTCAATTTCAGGATTTTATGCGGCATTTTGGTTTTATGATTTAGATTGTGAGGAAAGTGGACATTAGTTGGATTTTAAGTTGTGCCACAGTTGTCTTAAATCAGTAGACTTTTAGCGTGTTGGCATCCGCACCTATATCTACCGCTCCGTCGTCCTATGCTTTTCTTGATCAGGGTCTAAATTAGAATTTAAATTTGTGGTGTTTTGAATTTTAGATTTAGGATTTGGCTGGGAATTTGGGAGGGACATAAAGACCAGGATTATCCTGAGAGACATTCAACTGGGGGTGAGGACTGATGAGGAGTTCGTGAAGCTGCTGGCTTGGATCATGAAGCTGCTGGCTTGGATCATGATTTCTAATGGTGGAGTGCTGTCGAACATTTATCAAGTGCTGATGTCCAAAAAGCTGGGAAAGGGGGTGGCCATTGAGATTGAATCAGCGTCTCAAGAGTTTTAAAGATCCATCTTTATTTTTAAAAAAATATTATTTTGCATTTCTCTTCATTCTATGTTTTTTGGTATGTAATTAGTAGTTAGAATGTGGATGATGATGATCTGATAATAAATAGTGGAGTAAAACGAGTTGGGGGGTTATAATTTCCCAGGTAATATGTCGATTTGCACTTGCAGTAATATGTTGATTTGTAGGGTTAAATTTTTTGTGGTGCCTCAGAAATTGATTCGTGTGTTTGAAAAATGTTTGATCTTATTGGCAGAATTTTGTTTTAACTTATGTTGCTTAATCCACTGAGAAATAAAAAAAAAGGAGAGATCTAAGAATTAGTTCTGTGCTTTGAAATTTTAACTGGAAATTTATTGAAATTAATGATGACATGCTAGCCTTGCGTTATATATATTGGGCAAATTGTTTGTTATTAATTTTGAAAAAGGAAAAATATTTATTTTGTTGATCTTGAGTTGCATCAATGATTGATGCACAAAATGTCTTTAGAGATGTGAGGTACAGCTCCATGGGCAACTGCTAAGTTTGAAAGCTGTATATATCTATTGGAAATTCAATAACCATTTAGGAAATCAGTTCTTATTTAGGAAATCAAGAACGACCACTCATCTGCAACGAAATGCAGGTGTAATCTGATACTAATTATGCCCGGTGGTAAGCCACGAACAAACTGATATAAATATGCAAACATCACAGTTCACTGGTAATATGTAGTAACAGTTCAGATAGAAATATAAGATTAATTCATTTTGTATCTGAGCCAGAATCATGTGTTGGTAGAGTACATTATAATATAGTTCTAATATGATGCTTAGCCACGACAAATGCCATGTTGCGCTTCAGGAACATCAGTTGTTAGCCGGTTCGAAGGTCGCTAAATTTTTTTATGCTAATTTGTTATCTCAGAATTTGTCGTTCCGCGCTAAAGGCCGCTAAAATTTTTACGCTAATTTGTTGTTCCGCACTGAAAACGCCCGCACTGAATTTGTTGTTCCACGTCGAAAACGCCCGTGCCACTAAATATTTTTACGTTAATTTGTTTTTTTAAATTTTGGCTGCAGAAATAATTTTTTGGGGAACAAAGATTTTGCGGGGGAAATCTTAAATGATCCGTGCCCGCGGGCACGGGTTATGACTAGTATATATATATATAGTGATCTTCGGTTGCGAAAAAAGGGGTTTTCGCACGGTGCGAAAACATTTTTATTTTTTTGAAATTTTTTTTTTCAAAAATTCTTTTTTTGATGTTTAATCCATACAAATATATACCCCAGGGAAAATAATGGGTGAACCCGTTGGGCATTAGAGCACCCATCCACCCGTTACAAATTTAACGGTCTCAAAACGTGCGAATTTGATGAAATGCCTTGATCGAAGGCCAAATGACATTATTTCTCAATGATTATTTTTTGAGGGGGGTATAACAACATATAATGAGGGTGGAAAAAAGAATTTTTGAAAAAAAAAAATTTCAAAAAAAAAACTAAAAACATTTTCGCACGGTGCGAAATGTTCTCATTTGAAAATTTCCCTATATATATATATATATATATATATATATATATATATATATATATATATATAGAAAAGCATGGGGTATACTGGGCAGATTCAATCCTCAGTACTAGGTGATATATCGTTATCCAAGTCTCGAGGGATTATATACCATTATACACAACTATCGGCTCTATGGTCCATGCATAGAGTGGGTTCCTAGGTATCAATCTAGGTAGGTTTCAAGTACTCCTATCTTAGGGACTATGAGGACTGCCAAAGCTAAGGTATTACAAGGGATTTAAGCTTGGGTTACGTACTATTTACATATCCAAGTCGACATCACGAAAGTCAACCATAAAATTTCGTAAAAACAAATTTCAATTCGAGATTCTACGCATATAAAAACTCGTTTCCGAAAAATTCTTGAGATGAATGCAAATACATACACATGTATGGATGAGGATGCAAGATGCAAGATGTGAATGCAGGTATTTTTGGAGTTTTTGATTTTTTTTCATTTTTTTGGTTTTTGAATGCATATACGGAATATAAACGTGATGCATATGAAAGAGAAAGGAAAAAGAAAGAAATAGGAAAAATGAAAACGAAAATAACGATGAAAATAGGAAAGTGAGAAGGAAAATAGAAAGTTAGCACGGAAGAGCTCCTCCCCCAAGTTAAATCAAGCGTTGTCCTTAACTCAAAGAAAACACAGAAAATCGAAGTGAGGATAGATAAAATGAAGGGAAGAGATCCAGGTGCATCTCATTCAAGCTATATAAAATCATGCCCAAGAATAATGCAAGTGTGTGATGCATGAGATAAATGGTGGGGAAGTGCAGAAAGAATTGCTCCAATGATGCTAAGCCACCGTCAGGTGGTGGGTGGAGTAGGTGGAGTGGGTCGAATATCAGAATCAGCATAAGGCTCAACTGTCGTGTTACCATGGGGTAGGGATGGGGTGTAATGAATCAACTCAGACTTTAGTGGTGGAGGTGGAGGTGGAGATGGAGATGGCCATGACCACTCGTTCTCTAGGGACAATGAGAAGATGATGATGGTGTCCTCAGGTGGTGCATAGGTGCAAGGAGGTGTGGAAGTGTGTGTAGGGAATGAAATGTGTATGGATGGGGTAGAAGATGACAGTTCTCCTGACAGAGGAATATCAACGGCCTCTATGGCATGTGGTGGAGAAGTGTATGGATCCACGGGGTCTGGACGTGGTTACAGTGGAGGGGTAGGAATGTTCACAGCATAAGGGTCAGGCTGTGGAGAAGGTGGTGGGCGTAGTGATGATGCGCGATGTGACAACAGTGGTTTCCTTGGGAACCTGAGATGGCTGGGATGGGAGGAAATGTGCAGTGAGGAGGTGGCGGCATCTACATGAGGGGTGGGAATGGATGTAACCAATGAAGTCTGAGAAGTCTGAGGGGGCTGAGATGGATGAGGTTGGATAGGAATAAGCAAGAGATGTGGTGCAGTAGTAGGATAGTGTCCCTAACCGTGGTGGTACCGATAAACCTGATCAAATTGTGACTACATGGTCACAGCAGCAGTGATGAGCTAGTCTAATGACTTCCCGAACTCAGAGATGGTGTCTCTGAGCTCGGTCAGGGTGGTGACAGCGGAGGATCTAAACTGTCTAAACCCCTCCTCTAAGCAAGCCAACTTCTCGAGATGTGTCAGTGTGGGAGGAGGAGTGCTTATAGTACGATTGACCCAAGATCTCCAATACTAACGAAGGATGGGGGTAACGACGGGGCCAATAGAAGTGGAAGCGAAAGGACAAATAGGGTCATGGATATCGTGCCTGGAGAGGGTCAGGATGTGGAAGTGGTGCCTGAACTCCTGAAGCTAAGTCAGAGTCTGGTGAGAAGAGCCACCTCATGGTGGTGCCAGACCCAAAGAGTCGAAGATTGGAGAGCATAGTGTAGGGAGTGGAAGCAGGGCCATATAGCCAAAAATATCTCTCTCGATCAAAAGCTCTAATCATGTGCATGTTGGTGAGCATTGAGAGGTAAAGGGATGTGGGGCCATGAACTGGAGTTAAAGAGTTAAGGATCTTATATGAGATAGGGGGAGCAAGGCAATGATCGTGATGAAGCCCCCAAAACAAATACTCGATCTGGGGCAAGCCATGGTATGTAGGAATCTGTGCTGAAGCCATGATCCAGTGTAGAGGATCCAATGAGAGACATGAGCATTGCCCTCACGGAGGAACGACCCTGTGTGGCACACCACAAGAAAAATAACTCATCCTGAGAGTACTGGCCCATCTCATATCGACAAAATAATGAGTTTACAATAATGCAATGGACAATTCGAAGGCCAGGGTGTATGATGTTGGATGCCGTCACCTGTGTCTTGGGGAAGGGTTGAAGCTTGGTGATTCTAAACCAGAAATCATTTGCATCATACTCAGGGGGATAGGGGTAGTTGTGGTGGTGTGCCTCTGGCTCTATAACGCTAGGCCACTTAAAGAGTAGGTTCAGTGAGTCCTTGGACAAACCGAACTCCTTGTTCATGATGCGAAAAGAAAAGCCTGAATGATGCGATCTGAACATGAAAAGGAACTCCAAAGTGAGCCTTCTATTGGTCCTAGCCTAACACTCTAGAAATTCCACCCACCTGATGTTTCGAAGAAGTGTGATGACCACATCTAGGAGACCTAGTGCAGAGAGAGCGGTGACGCTCGGGAATTTGGTAGGCACGATAGGTCTGGAGCTAAGTGATAGGAATTTGGTGCGCTCGTCCTCACTCATGAAGTTAATTCCTAGAGTTTCAACTTAAGGGGCAAGAAGAGGTGCACCTCCCCTTTCAGAAATGGTTTGGGCTCGAGCAATTTCGGCTTGAAAAGCCTTCGTCTTACGACGTTTGCCCTTGCCTTGGGTGGGGCCAATGGTGGTAGCCTTCTTCTTGTGCTCTCTTGGAGGCATTATAAGAGTGAGTTATGCAAATGAATGAAGTGATTTGTGTGCAGACTCACGCAAATTTTCTGCGAATTCGGCAAAAAAATAGGAAAAATTAAAGAGTAGTGGAGCGACAAGTCGAGGTTCCTAGCTGAAGTAGATCTCACCATTGCCAATGGAAGACTCCGCCAAGCTGTGATAGTGCTAGGAACTGCAGTCGTGCCGCCCGCGTGGATTTTTGGCCGTGAAACCCTAAAACGAGCCGCTATGGTTTCCTTCGATCAGTCGGGTCAAGAGGGAGAGGGTACGGAGCAGGTTTCAGGTGGAGAAGAGGAGTCGGTGGAGCATTTGGGGGGGGGGTTGGGAAGGATATGAAGGGGGTCGGAGGGAGATCGAGTCGGAGAGGAGAAGGAATACGAACCGTTTCGAGAAAAGTGAGCTCGAGTCGGGCTGTTTGGGGGGTTGGGGGTATAAATAGGCATGCTATGTGTGTAATGCCCTGATAGCTATTGCACAAGTACTAGAGGGGGATGAATAGTACTTTAAAATAATTAAGAGTATAATTCCTAATTATTGTGCAAACACAACCAACAATGCGGAATGAAAATTGACAACAATAAAATCCAACGCAAACACGCGATGTAACGGATTCGGATCCACCCAAGTCTCCCCAACTTGTTACCGGCGATCCTATGTCCCAGACACCCGGATCCCCTCCGGCTACTTGAGTTAGAATCCTCTAACCCAAGTTTGCACTATGAAATTCTTGTAGAAACTACTACAAGATCAAATCATACAAAGATCGAAATGTGACCCCCACAAACCGGGATCACGATCTTCTCTCACAACCGAGAGATAAACTGAAATATCAATTTAAATGAAACAATAAAACACTTACCACAAAACCCTATGCCTTGAGTAAAACTTACAGATTTTAGGGCAAGAAGGATTTTGAGGAAGAAGCAAGCACCAAACCCTAGCTCCACCAAGATGAGCTGCAATACATGGCTAGGGAGAAGTTGATGACTTGGATTCAAGCTCTTAGCTAGAGTAGCTCACAATGAATGAGAATCTCTCTTGAGGAATTAGGGCTCAAGGAGTGAGGGAGAAATTCTAGTGAAATGAGAGAGATTAGAAATGAGAGTTTAATGCTTTCTCTTGGATCTCAAAATCTCAATAATAACATCCTTGAATGCAAGCATGAAGCTCATCAAGTTTAAATAGGAGAGAGAGAAGAGTTCAGCAAAAATCATGGCATTAAATGCCCAACGGATCAATTTCTGAAGCTGCTTAATCGGTCTAAGAAGGATCACTGACCGATTAGTTTTGCAACTAGTCGGTCGGTGAACCTTCTTGGACCGACTAGATGGTTGACAGCCAAGATAGTGAAATCAGGAGATAGAACTAGTCAGTCTAAGAAGAGACACCAACTGACTAGTTTGATAACTAGTCGGTCGATGAACCTTCTTGGACCGACTAATTGATCAATAGTAAATGAGCTGAATTTCACAAGGAAAACTAGTCGGTATAAGAAGGATTGCCAACCAACTAGTTTGACAACTAGTTGGTCAGTGAATGTTCTTTGACCGACTAACTTGTCAACAGTAGCTAGGCTGAAATATATAAGGATAACTAGTCGGTCTGAGAAGGATGTCCAACCGAGTAGTTTGACAACTAGTCGGTCGGTGAACCTTCTTGGACCGACTAATTGGTCAACAGTGCCTAGGCTGAATTGAACTAGGATATCTAGTCGGTTCAAGAAGGATTTCCAACCGACTAGATTGTCATCTAGTTGGTTGGTTCTTCTTCTTGAACAAACTAAGATGCATACGAAAGCCATGAAATGAAGCGATAAGCTTTGGGAAAGTTTCTAATGACTTCTAAGACAATCCTAGATCTAAGATATGAGCGTTATGAAGATAGTTAAGTAAGTCCTACTCAAGGCTTAACATTCTATGCGATGAAGCAAGAAGACAATAAAATAAACATGACGAACCGTCTTCAAAGCTTCAATCCGAATCCCTTGACTTCATTAATAACTCCTTGAGCTTCAACGAAGCTTTAGGCACACGATCACGCGCTTTAAGAAGTCTTGGGGCGTCGCTTGAGATGTACGAAGTAATTTGGCGATGATCTCCATAACTGCGCTCAAAGAGAATTAGTGCACGATATTTATGTTTGTTCATCATCAAAACCAAATCCGGGGAATCAATACTCAACATTCTCCCCCTTTTGGTGATGACAAACCAATATAAATATTAATCAATAATAATGATACAAATGAAATTTACTTACTCTCCCTACATTGATGACTATTTAATTCCGAATTAAATAATAAACATAAGCATCAAGCAGACGAGAAAAGTATAAAATATGATCCAATTATTGAAATATAGGATCGGAATCCATTTTTATATCTTCACTCCTCTTGAATCTAACATATCAAATTAGATTCACGGTAAGTTGCTTTAAATTATCATTTTGCTCAACGTCATTATTAATTCTCTCCCCCTTTGGCATTAGCAAAAAGAGCGGGAGGAGATCAACGACAACAACGAAGGCTAAATAAAAATCTAAACACGAGAGTCGAAGAATACGACAACGGTCCAAATGACACCAAGGAAAAATATCGAAGAATATCAAAGCGTGCCAACGAGACCATAGTCGAAAAGAGAAAAGTGAAATCATCAAAACTCAAAATCAAATTCACGTATTGAGTTATGGAACATACTCTCCAATATCAACATTCATAACGAATTGAGTGCATGGAAAACAATTCTATGTTTTCGTACAAACAAATCTATTTAATCAATATAGTCGTCGAACGACGAAGTCAACATCAGAGACATGAATTCAATATGCACACAGAAATGAATGGCAACAGGATGTGTATATATATATATATATATATGTATACAACAAAAAGTATATATCATCCAACAAAAATATAAACCATCAGCAGGTTGGTGCACATCATATAACACATGTCATAACATACATCGAAGTGTATCACAAAACATACATACATCAAAATGTATCATAAAACATACAAAAATACATCCACCCATCTATACTAACCACACTCTCTCACAACTAAATATATCATCCAAATGCTCATGGGAGAGTCCTCCAACGAAAGCTCAGGTGGCGGGGGGAGGATCTACACCAGCAGAAGGCTGTGCAGATGAAGTGGTGGTCTCTGGATAGACTGGAGTGTCCACCGAATGGAGGGTGGCAGTAGGAGTGCTCTCGGGAGTACTGACAGAAGAAGTGCCAACTGAAGTACCCTCGGGGGCACGAACTGGAGAAGCAGCAAGCTCCTCATCCTCAGCAGCATCCATAGCCTCCTCGTAAGAAAGTGTAGGAGGAACCTCAATGCCCAAATGATCACAGATGCGTGCAAGCATCTCCTCACATCGAGCAATACGAGCCTCCTGATGGCTCATGGAAGCTGAAACGTCAGGGCGAGAAGGCAGAGGAGGAGCAGAAGGGGTAGTCCTCTGAACGTGATGCAAGGCCGCAAGAGACTTCTTGACGGCAGTCGCGTTCAGGGGAGGACCCAAGGGACGCTGATCATCAGGAGGGAAAGGAACGCCAAAGTGGCAGAAGACAAGAGTCAGCAGACAAGGATATGGAATGTGAGTAGACTTGGTGGACTTTCGGATACACTCAAAGGAATCCATCTTGTCTAGGATAATGCGGGCCCAATTTATCTCGCTTCTAGTAAAAAGAACGTAGATAAGCTTCAGGAATGGCTGTGAGGGCAAGCTAGAACACTTCGGGAGAAGACACGACTTCAGAATGAGATTTAGGACACATGCATTAGGCTTGAATGATTTCGATGGAACGCCAATCATGGCGGGAGGAATGCCATAGAACATCTCAGCAAGAATGGACGGGTCAAGATCGTGGATGTTATCCACGGAGATATCTGAGGGTAGCAGGCCAGAGGAGGATACACCAAGCAACTGCCTTAAGATCTCTGCCGTGAGGACAGTGGGTGTCCCCAAGACAGTGGTCTCAATGCAGTGGGTGTCATCATACTCACCCCGAACTCGATTGGCATAGAATAATTTGACGAGTCTGGGGTAGGGATGATGATTCGCCTTGGGATCATGGCGAAGATAATCTAGGAGGCCGCTATAAGAGAGGAGATCTGCGAGCTGAGGAAAGTCAGAGAACTGAACGAAATGCTCGAGAATCAACGGACAATGCTCGATAGGATTGTATGCCGCAAGACACAACGGGTCATCTCGACACAACGAAATATCAACCCCACCCGAAGGCATGGGAGCCTTCCCCTTTGACGGACGACAGGAAGTGCGAGGGGGAGGGGTATGAGCCTACTCGGTAGCCTCTGTCTCCAGGATATAGTCAGCGTCAGAGCCAGAGGAGGCTGTGGGGGGAGTGGGAGCACGAAAGGAAATGCCCTGGGTCGAATGATTGGTCCGGGGCGTGGAAGATGATCGGGCTGTAGGCCTAGAGGGAGCCGTCTTCTTCTTCTTGAGAGGACTCGAAGAAGAGGATGGACGAGTGGTTTTGGCGCAGCGTTTGGGTTGAGGAGGGTTGGATGGAGGCTCGACGGTCATGGGAGACGGAGCGGTAGGACGGACATGGATGCGTGTTCTCGCCATGATATTGAGATGAGACAACACACAAACGAGCGAAAAAGAACGAGATATAAAACCTAATAGAAGTGAACCCTAATATGAACGAAATAGATCGGAATTGAGACCTAAAAGCTGAGAGAATATATATACCCTAGGTCGACTGGAGGAGGAGAAGTGATCGGTGATGGCTAACGGCGGCTGGAAACGGCGTCGCACGGCGGAGGGAGCAGAACGGACGAGGGTTTGAGGGGTTTAGGAAGAGTTGTGCACCGATTAGAATGAGTTCTAATCGGTGCAGACGAGTTATAAATCGATTCAGGGAGACAAAGACACAAATGCCCCCGCAAATCTAGTCGGTCTAAGTTCAAGAGCTGACCGACTAGAATGCAATCTAGTTGGTCGGTCGATGAGCTTGGACCGACTAAATGCAAACATCAAGTGAGGCCAAAGTTATGGCATGAACTAGTCAGTCTGAGTTCAATCACTAACCGACTAGAAGTGAAACTAGTCGATCGGCAAATGAACTGGGACCGACTAAGTGAGTCCAAAAATTTGAGAATACGAAATTTTGAGTTCTCTCCAAAGAACACTTGGACAATTCATCGAAAACTTCCTCAACGACGTCTCTATTTAAAAACGCACTTTTTACATCCATTTGAAAGAGTTTGAAATCTTTATGGCATGCAAATAATAATAACAACCTAATAGATTCTAATCTAGCTACAAGTGCAAAAGATTCCTCGAAATCTATACCTTCCTCTTGCCTGTAGCCTTGAGCAACTAACCGAGCTTTGTTCCGGACGACGTTTTGGTTCTCGTTGGTCTTATTCTGAAAATCCACTTCGTTCCTATAACGGTGTGGTTCTTCGAAGGCAATGGAACTAGCTCCCAGACCTCATTCCTCACAAACTGAATGAGTTCCTCTTCCATGGCTAGGATCCAAGAACTATCTTCGCACGCCTTTTTGATATTATTTGGCTCTACTGAAGAGGCAAAGGCACAGTGGTCGAAGAAGTTGACTTGAGACCTTGTCTTGACACTATCTAGTATGTTGCCAATGACTTGCTCATGGGGATGGTCACGAACTGTATGAAGCCGTTTGGGAACTCCCTGATCACTAGGAACATTCTCAAAAGAATCATCAGTAGGGTTAGTATCAACAGAATCAATAGGATTAGATTTACCAATAGAGTCACAAACTACTTCCATAGAATCATCTTCATTGATAATTCTAGAAGGGACAAAATTTTCATTGAATGAATCATGAAGAGATTCCTCGATCGTTGAGGTTTTTTTGTTGTATATCCGGTAGGCTTTGCTATGGGAGTAATATCCAACAAATATCCCCTCATCGGATCTTGGATCAAATTTGTCCAAACTACCATGCGTGTTTTTAATAAAACATTTTGCACCAAAAACTCTAAAATGTTTTACTTGAGGCAACCTACCAAACAACAATTCATAACAAGTTTGTTTGGTGCCGGGCCTCAAGAGTATCCTATTAAACACATAGCAAGCGGTATGTACCGCTTCTGCCCAAAATTGATGGCCAAGTTGGCTATCATCAAGCATCGTGCTAGCACATTCCACTAGCGTCCTATTCTTTCTCTCAACAACACCATTTTAAGGGGATGCACGAGGGAAAGAAAAGGTGTGAGTAATACCAACTTCATCACAGAAATTTGAGAAAGACTCGTTCTCAAATTCCCCTCCATGATCACTACGAATAGTGACAATGGTGGTTCCAATGAGATTTTGTACTTTGTTAACAAATACTGTGAAGTTTTCAAAAGCATCATTTTTATTAGTTAAAGAAAATACCCAAGTAAATCTAGAAAAGTCATTAACGATGACAAGTCCATATCGAGCATTCCCTAATGAAGCAACTCTAGTTGGCCCAAAGAGATCTAGATGTAAAAGCTCTAGAGGCCGTTTAGAGGATAGCTCTTCTTAGGTTTGAATGACGATTTTGGAAGTTTGCCTCGTTGATACGAGTCACAAAAGCTTTTCTTTTGAAAGGCAAGCTTAGGAAATCCTTTTATAGAGTTTAACTTGGATAGTTTGAAAGGTGTTCCGAAGTTCACATGACCAAAACGTCGATGCCATAAGTGTTGTTCACTTGTGTTGGCAATGAGACATTGTTTATGTGATTTTGGAATATCTAGGATATATATATGTCCTTATGGCGTGTGCCATAGAACAACACATTATTATTATCTTTACTCAAAATATGACACATTCCTTTCAATAAGCCAACTTTGTAGCTTCAGAAATAGATCCGTTGGGCATTTAATGCCACGATTTTTGCTGAACTCTTCTCTCTCTCCTATTTAAACTTGATGAGCTTCATGCTTGCATTCAAGGCTGTTATTATTGAGATTTTGAGATCCAAGAGAAATCATTAAACTCTCATTTCTAAATAGGAGCGAGAGAAGAGCTCAGCAAAAATCGTGGCATTAAATGCCCAACGGATCTATTTCTGAAAGCTACTTAATCGGTCTAAGAAGGATCACTGACCGATTAGTTTTGCAACTAGTCGGTCGGTGAACCTTCTTGGACCGACTAGATGGTTAACAGCCAAGATAGTGAAATCAGGAGATAGAACTAGTCGGTCTAAGAAGAGACACCAACCGACTAGTTTGACAACTAGTCGATCGATAAACCTTCTTGGACCGACTAATTGATCAACAATAAATGAGCTGAATTTCACCAGGAAAACTAGTCGGTTTAAGAAGGATTCCCAACCGACTAGTTTGACAACTAGTCAGTCGGTGAATGTTCTTTGACCGACTAACTTGTCAACAGTAGCTAGGCTGAAATATATAAGGATAACTAGTCGGTCTGAGAAGGATGTCCAACCGAGTAGTTTGACAACTAGTCGGTCGGTGAACCTTCTTGGACCGACTAATTGATCAACAGTGCCTAGGTTGAATTGAACTAGGATATCTAATCGGTTCAAGAAGGATTTCCAACCGACTAGATTGTCATCTAGTCGGTTGGTTCTTCTTCTTGAACCAACTAAGATGCATACGAAAGCTGTGAAATGAAGAGATAAGCTTCGGGAAAGTTTCTAATGGCTTCTAAGATAATCCTAGATCTAAGATATGAGCGTTATGAAGATAATTAATTAAGTCATACTCAAGGCTTAACATTCTATACGATGAAGCTAAAAGACAATAAAATAAACATGACGTACTGTCTTCAAAGCTTCAATCCGAATCCCTTGACTTCATTAATAACTCCTTAAGCTTCAACGAAGCTTCAGGCACACGATCACGCGCTTTAAGAAGTCTTGAGACGTCGCTTGAAATGTACGAAGTAATTTGGCGACGATCTCCATAACCGCGCTCAAAGAGAATTATTGCACGATATTTATGTTTGTTTATCATCAAAACCAAATCCAGAGAATCAATACTCAACAATACAGGCCGTATAAAATGAAACAAAACGGCCATTTCAATGAGGCCATGAAAAGAGATCGACGCGGTCGCATCGACTGTAACGACCCGGCCGCGAAAGCTTTGTGAAATCGAGATTTTTGGCCTTGGAAAACAGTGATATTCACGGGACGCGTCAATTTGGTTAAAACGGCTGTGTTGATTGGTCGAAAAATGGAGATCGACGTGGTCGTGTCGTGTGAAACGACACGACCTCGAAAATTGGGTTAAGATGTGGATTGACACGGCCACGGCGATTAAAGCGACGCGATCGTGAAAGCTCAACAGGAACTGAATTTTGGGCTTGAATTTACTAAAAGATAAGCGGCCACGTTAGGCGATGCGGCCACGTAGAATTTAAAGATTGAACTAAAGTTTACCCCTCTCTCGTTGCGGCCGTTCGTGTGTATTCCACACGGGCGCGTCGTTTGTTTCCCAGCCATCTTCCTTTCTTTTTCTTTTATCCTCCACACGGTCACGTGGGTTGGGACCATGCGGCCATTTGAGTGTTCCTCCCCAAGCTCTTCTTCTTCCTTCTACATTCTAACACTTAGTTAATTTCTTTTGGTTTTGGGGCTTACTCCAAAATGAAAATAGAGGTTAACCTAAACTAAAATAAAGATCAAAATCTAAATGTGAAAACTAAATTAAAAACGCTTGGGTTGCCTCCCAAGAAGCGCTCGTTTTAAGACTTGAGCTCGACTCCCTAAGTTAATGTCGTCATGGCGGTTTGAGGGTGGAGGAGTCCCGGATGTGCTCGTCTCCATGGTTGTTCTGCACATTCAGCTCTGGATGGACCTCTCCTTGATTCCTCACTTCCCTTGGGTCTAGTAGGTGTGATCGTGGCGGGTTCTCTTGAATATTTCCCTTGGAGGCTTCCTCGTACTCCTCCAATGTCGTCTCTTCATTTAGTTTGGCCTCTCTCCCGATAGGGGGCTCCACATTGTCGCTCTGAAATAGCTCTCTCAAGTCCGTTCCCTTGATTGCTTCCTGATTGGTTGTTTATATATATAGTTCTCGCATTCATCTCATTCACATTTTTATTCCACTTCGCCTCGTTTTCAGTGCCATTTTTACCCTTTTTGTTCCCTTTTATGCCTTTAGTCTCCCCGGTGCATTTGAGGTGAAATTGGAGCATTTTGGAGCATTTTGGCACATTGGACTGGCTCTCATGGTTACTTGGATTTGAAAGTGAAGTTGTGGAGCTAGCTGGGCAATTTGGAGCTTTAAAGCACTTTGAGTGATGAATCAATGAGCTTGGAGAAGAGAAGCTGGAGCAATGGAGTGAGAACTTGAATAATAGCTGGAGCATTGGAGTGGAATACTGAAGCTTTGGAGTTGCACTAGAGCTTGTTGTAGAGTCTACATTGTGGGTTATTGATGAGGCAGAATCATGGTAGAGCTTCGAAACCTTTTGATGGAGCATGGAGCTTGTGGAGTGCAGATGGCTACTTGAGTGAGTTTTGAGGGATGAGCATTCAAGTTGAAGAGTTGGGAAGATTGATGGAGAGCTTGGAGGTTGGGTGATAGAGCAATGAAGCTGGAGGAGATAATCACAAGCATCTAAATGACCATATGGAAACATACATACGGTCGTGTCATTCGTCGCATCCCGCCCAAAGCAGCAGGAGCTCCACACGTCCATGTGGACTAGCTCCACACGGCCTTGTCCCCTTCACCCAACCAAGGCGCAATAGGGAACTCAATACTCTACGCAACCGTGCGAACATTTTCACACGGCCGCGTCATTTTCTTACCCAACTGCAATTCACGCGGTTATGTGGTTCTAGCCATGTGGCCGTGTGAAGTCGGGTTTGAGTGATGCGACCCGACTTCTGAGGGTTGTATAAATAGTTTGAGGGCACCGTCATCGAAGGAGAGCTGAGTCTTGGGCTCGTTTATGTTCCCTTTTACTGTTTTAGTGCTTGTTTAGGAGTAGTTTAGTTTTAGATTAGGATTTAGACAAATTTTGAGTGTTTTCCCTCTCTTGGTTCTGTAATGGATTGACGGCCCATATCAGGATCGATGAGATAAGCTTTCATTTCTCTTTCTTTGTTATTATCTGTGTTGTTATTGTTGTTATTTGTGTTGATGTGTTGTTGTTGTTGTTGTGGATGATTCATTCATCTGCACTTCAATTGCTATCCCTCTCCTATCCATCTTTGTTATTATTATTATTTTTAGGCCATTTTCTTTGTTAATACCCGCATACTCATGTTTCCCTTGAATCGATTGACATAGCTATCTATTAAACCCGAAATCAAGCTAGTACTCGACCAATCCACCTCCCTGCGGATGACCTGTAATGCGCTACGATGACGTCGTGCGCTTGCGGTTTACAAATATAAAAATCGACTATCACTTCCTCAAGGATATCCACTTGGTCCATACGATCATTCCCTGTGAAATTCTTCATTGACTTCTTATGGTCAAACTCGACATTCTCCCGTCCAACATTTCGGGTAAGCTTCCCTTCATTCACGTCTATTAGCACACCCTAGCATGGCCGAGGATGATCAGGATGCGCATGTCTTCCGGCATGTCCATTATGACGAAGTCACATGGGACCAAAATTTTCCCTATCTTCACCGGCATGTCCTCTACCACTCCCAGGGGTACTTCACTGAACGGTCCGCTAATTGGATCGACATGTTTTTCGGTTGGATCTCTCCCAGATTTATCTTCTCGCATATCCCGATGGGCATCAAGCTGACGCTTGCCCCCAAGTTGCATAGTGCGCTCTTAATCTCTGAGTTTCCAATAGCACATGGAATGGAGAAGCTCCCTGGATCATCAAGCTTTTCTACCGCCTTCGTTTGAATAATGGCGTGACATTCCACGGAGAGCACCACTTTCTCCCACCTTCTGATCTTGGTGATTATTTCCTTCAAGAACTTGGCGTAGGTGGGTATTTCCGAAATTGCATCTAGGAAGGGGATGGAAATGTTCAGCTGCTTCAGGAGCACGAAGAACTTTACATACTTCTCGTCCAACTTGGCCTTCACCATCTTGATGGGAAAGGGATTCTTGGCACATAGGTTCTGGGAGGCTCTTCATCGGGCTTCCCTTGCTCATTCTCTACTTGCTTCTCCTTGGAGGGTCCAGATTGCGGAGTCTCCACCTCACGCTCAGCTTCCCTTTCATTCCCAGATTCAAGCTCAACACGAGCTTCTTCTTCTACTCCAGCTTCCTTCTCCATGACGGGCATGTCGGGGCCTTCAAATTTCTTCCCGCTCCTTAATGTGATCGCATTCACATGCCAACAGGGGTTCTCCTCTGTTTGCCTCGGTAACTTTCCTTATGCCTGGGATAGCTGGGAGAGCTGCTGCGTCAGGGTTTCAAAACGGCCTGGCCGGGCCCATCCAAAACCCGGGCCAGGCCAGGCGGGGAGAACCCCGTCCCAGCCTGGCCCGGCTTTTTTTTCCATTTTGAAGCCTCTGAGAGGCTTTTTGCATGCAAACCCCCGGGCCGGGCCGAGCACCTCAGCCCAGCCCGGCCAGGCCCGTGGGCCGGGCACCTCAGCCGGGCCTGGCCCTGGGGCCGGGCCCGGGCACGGGCCGGGCCGACGGGTCGGCGGGCCCCCGGGCCGTTTTGACACCTTGACTGCTGTGCCATCTACTGCGCCATAGTGGTCTCCATGGACTTATGCCTCGACACCAGCTATTGCATGGTAGACGCAAGTTGATGCATCGTCGTCATCAATTGTTGAATCGAGTTTTGGAAATAATCGTTTCTCTGCCCTTGAGTCCAAATGTGACTCTCGATCAAATTCTCCAAGCTAGACTTTTGAATGGGGGGTGCATTCATTGGAGTCCTCGGGTTGAAACCTTGAAACTGACCTTGAGGAGGTGGTGGCTGAAATTCTTGGGGCTGCTGAGGGTATGGTGGAGGGGCTTGCAAACCCGGAGTTTGATAGGAAAAATTTAGGTGATTCTTCCCTCCTGATTGTATGTACCAGAGTACGGGTTGTTCGGTGTCCTTAGGTTTCTTCCATATAGGGCATTGGCTTGCTCGATATTCATTCCCGAAGGTGCTTCCATGGATGTAGGACATTTAATCCAATGATGCTCCTACACACCACAAGCTTCACAAATTGCCACCGTAGGAAAATTAGCAGCACCGAGTTCAATAAGAGGAAGTCGTTTAGCTAAGGCATCAAATTTAGAAGAGAGTATTGATACATCGAAAACGTCATACTTACCTCCCCTCGCAGATGTGCTCCTCTCATTACCTTAGATATCATTGTTGGCCGCCATATCTTCCAACAATTTCTTCGCCTCAGCCGGGGTCTTGCTTATGATGGCGCCATTAGCAGCCACATTAATTGACATCCTTACTGGTGCTGTTAACCCATTGTAGAAGGCCTGGACAACCAACCAATCGGGTACGCCATGGTTCAGGCAAATTCGTTGAAGGTCGTTAAACCTTTCCTAAGCCGCATACAAGTACTCTCGGTCCTGTTGCTTGAAGTTTGTTATCTCATTGCGCAATTTGCTGTTTTTCCTGGAGGAAAAATTTGGTAAGAAATGTGGGAGATAGACTGTCCCATGTGGTGAATGTGTTGGGACGATGGCTTTGAGCCAATCTTTTGCCTTATCCCTAAGAGAAAAAGGGAATAATCTTAGCCTAATGGCATCGTTGGTGACACCATTCATCTTTAGTGGTCCATCTTCTCTAGTAAATTGTTAAGATGGTCGTTCGGGTTCTCCATGGGGGATCCTGAGAATTGGTCCCTCTGTATGAAGTCCACAAAGGATAGCTGAGCTCAAAGTTGCTGGGCTCCACCGGTGGCCTCTGGATACTAAATGTTGACCCATTGATGGGCATGTAGTAGTCCAGAAGCGATTTAGGGGCGGTGGAGGCGGTGGTTTAGGACCATTCTCAGGGTTGTGTATCTCCGACATTGATTCAAGGGCTAGTCTCCTTCTCCTGGCAGCATTAAGTTTTCTTGCGATGGCTTCAATCTCTGTGTCAAGCAGACGCAAATCTGCGATGCCTTGAGATCTCCTGTGCATGCAAAAGAGTCACACCAAGGAAAAACGTCAAAAGCTCCAAGAATCGACGACAAAAAGAGAGGTATGAACAAAAATAAAAAAACACGTAGTCTCTCGACAAAGTCTAAAACTAATATCAAATTGCGTCTCACCGGTAACTGCGCCAAAAATCTTGTTCGCTCATATGAAGCTAATATACATTTACCGTAGCGCACTAGTCATGTGTAGCTATGGGTCGAACATATGGAGGCGGTCAATGAGTATTGGTTTATAATTCTTTATTTGAAAGTTATGCAATCGTGTCGGTGATTGTTTGATGAAATAGAAAAGAGGGTGAATAAAGAGATATGGACTCTAGGGGGTTGGGAATCCCCACCATTGGACTAAGGTTAGGGTCAGATTAATAATTAACCGGTTGTTGGAATCATCGGACTCGTGAGAGGTCGTGTGACCTAAGGGCATTCCCCTACCCCCCCACTCTCGTAGTGGGTGATATGGTATTCCCTTACGTCATCTCCTACCCTTGCTCTCGTGATGCAAAGATAGGCATACCCAACCTAGACTGATGTCAACTGTCATCGATGTATCGGTGTATGTCAGGCGCATTATGCTCAAAGAACATCGACAATCTTCCTCCTGACCACAGTGGCATTCGGGGATTGACCTACATTAGGAGGGATCTAATCAGCGGCTGAGTCTCATCGGCCACACCAATAGAAAGGATCATCGTAGGGATCGAATCCCTGGATTGGTCCCAAGTCTCGTCGGCGACCAATTCGATCGCTCCAAAGGGAGGGTGTCGAATCAACGATGATAATAATCATCCAAATGTATCCCTAATCTCAATTAGCCCAGCAATTAAGTTAATCAAGTCATCCAACCCATAGCCCTAATCCAATGGGGTTCAACCCATTGCCTAGATGAAAACTACTCCCTACCCATTAAGTTAGATGAGATTTCAAGCATTGGGTAAGCAATGAAAGCCATGGATAATGATTTAATAAGCAATAGATGGCAAAACACAACAACAATATCAAAGGAGAAGATTTCTATTAGATGAAACTACTCTTTTACGAGAGAAACTAATTAAAAACAACTAAGAATGCAGAATAAATGAGTTCAGAATCTCTTACAAAACCTTCCAAAAACCTAAAAGTAGCTAAAACAGCAGATAAGAGGAGACGTATTCGTAGGAAGAGGAAGAAGGGCTTTTATACATCTGCCAAAATGACCAAAACAGCCCCGCAACTGCTCCCAGATCATGCCCAACTGGCAGTAGAAATCCACTCGACGCGGCCATGTCGAAAATGATGCGGTCGCGTCATTTCCTTGCGTAAATTTGGGGCGCGGAAGCTTCAGCAATGCGGTCGCATTGAATGGGGCCTCGGTGGTCACGTCAGCTTCAAAATGACAGCGTCAAGCAACCGTTCGGTCTTCAGCATGCGGCCGCGTCATCTTATGTTGTGCAGTCCGTGTCGAATGTATGTCTTCAATCTTTCTCCTTAATAACGCGGCCATTTGGGTAAACTTGACGTAGCCGCGTGGAACTGGGTTCTGGGGTTCTTTGACATGGCTGTTTGTATCAGAATCACGCGGCCGCGTGGATCTCAGTTCTTCACAAACTTCTCTCCCTTGAACACTTTGATCCCCCTGCTTTGCTTCTTTCGCCTCTTTGCGTTAAATTCTCGACGTATGGTCCCTAATCAGCACATATTTCCTGCAAAGCATATGAGGGATCGTAAAAGCAAAAGAGAAAACAAAAACGGGGAAAACGGAGAGGAATGGCGTAGAAAATAACGTGAAATGTGTATGAATAAGAGGGAAAAACTATATACAATAAACACTCATCACTAAACTTGGTGGTGTTCCTTTGATTGTTGATCCAATAACTTTGTATTGTGGTAATAATGAAGCAGTTTCACTAGCCAAAGAACCAAGATCTCACAAGAAATATAGACACATCCTGAGGAAGTTTCACTTGATACGTGAAATCCAAATATGCCAAGATATTGAGATACAAAGAGTTAATACTGAAGATAATATATCAAACTTGCTCACGAAAGCCCTTACATAAAATAGACTGTTATGTTTAGTGGATAAAATTGGAATGAGGTTCCGTAATAATTGCCTGTAAGTGCAAGTGGGAGATGTTGGGAAATGTATGCCCTTAAGACAATCATTGTAATTGTAATAAGACATCTCGTTCAAAATAACAGTAAGCTATTTAGTAATCTTTATCAATGTTATGCTCTATGTTACTTCTATGGTTGTTGCTTGTGATTATATGATGCATAGATAAAGTCCTAGGACTTATGAGAGGAGTATTGAGATCATGATGGAGATCATGATAATGAGGTTAATGTGTCCGTCGATTATATGTCTCAAACAGTTCCTGTTTAGAGGAATATCGAGACGGTATATCGATATTTCGGTTAGACCAGTGTGCATTAATCTATACCATTGGATTGAGTGACTGACCTCAAGAGTCACTAAGTGTGGAGATTTCGTTAGATAATGCACATGTGCTTATTGGGAGAACAAGTTCACAGAATGACTTGCCAGAAATATTTCTATATAGTTACTATACTCTGAGTGTCAACAGAAGATCTCTAGTGGCAATATGTGCATGTTAGTCCTTTGACCGAGAATGTGCTAAAGGACCTTGCATGTGAAAGATTATACTTTGGTAGATATTTAACATTGGTTATATAGCTGACATGTAGATACATATTGGGTATAGTTGAAAGCATGTGAAGGAGTGGCCATGCTGTCGGAATTCGTCTCCTCTGGTATAGGGATATTAGTGTCACGGTTGAGTAAAATTATCCATAGTAAATCCCTGACCAGTGTAAGAGATGAACTTGTCAATGAGTTAACATGTTTCATCTAACCATTAACTATGGGATCACATTTGACTCAAAGGATTTAAGGTGTTGTTGGGTTTGACTCGATACCGTATACTAGACAAACCTTAGCGACATAGTGATGATGAAGAGACCATGCTGCACGAAATCTATCGCAGTAATGCTAATTTATCTCGAAGGGATTCCCATCCTCCAAACCAGATAATGACGATTTCGAAATGGGGTTGGCACGCTTAGCTATGGCTGCTACTGATTGTTAACATGATGGGGTTCGTGGTCACAACTGTAGTAGGAATCAGGCTATAGAGTCTCACACTGATGATGAAGTCCTCACAAAATAAATTGATCCAGAGTAAATCCATGACCAGTGTAGGAGACGAACTTGTCAAAGAGTTAACATGTTTCATCTAACCATTAACTAGGGGATCACATTTGACTCAATGGGTTTAAGGTGTAGTCGGGTATGAGTTAATACCGTATTCTAGACACCTTAGCAACATAGTGATGATGAAGGGACCATGCTGCACGGAATCTATCATAGTAATGCCAATTTATCTCGAAGGGATTCTCGTCATCCAAACCAGATAATGATGATTTCGAAATGGGGTCGGCACGCTCAGCTATGGCTGCTACTGATCGTTAACACGATTGGGATCGTGGTCATAACTGTAGTAGGAATCAGGAGTCTCACACTGATGATGAACTCCTCACAAAAAATAAAGGAACAAACTCTAAGTGCTAAGATTATAAATGGGTGTGATCAAATAAGAAGAAAATGGCAAGTCTATTGAATCCTGTGGATGGCAAACAACACTAGAAGGGGGGGTTGAATAGTGTTGTATAGAGATTAAAACTTTTTCTTTCTTTATCAAATTAACACAAAACAAATCCTTCTAATGTTTCCTAAGAAACCAAGTAGAGCGATCTACGCTTGGTTCTTAATCAACAAAGTAATCTTATAAGAACAGAGAGATTTCACAGCAGGTAGTCGACTCCATATGAGCAGTAGTCGACTCCCAGAGAATTTATAAGCACAGTTAAGATAGATAAGATTACAAATATTTCTTTATTCACAGCGGATAAAAGAAAGTTATTCTTTGCAATAGATGAACAACAATTAGCAAATAATAAAGTACGTGCAAAGATAAACAAACAGAGAAAAGCAATCACAGACACAAGGATTTTTATCCTGGTTCCCCACAACTTTTGTGTACGTCCAGTCCCCGACCAATCCGATACGAGATTTCCACTATCTGCCTTGACAAATACAAATACCTAACTCCACTCATTAGGATTTCCAACAACCTAGTCTTGACCAGGATTTCCAACCGCACCTAGACTTGTCTAGGGTTCCACCAACAACACAATAAAATCGATATCCAATTCACCATAATAAATTGATGGAGATTTGTTTTACACCCAGATTCTATTAGCCAAATAGTAATATACAAAATTACGTGTAGTGGCTTGATAGAATAAGATTCTAGATCACACAAAGATATGAATGAAGTCTTTGTGATCTAGATCTAATGGTTTTCAAAAATCCTTTAAATAAAAATCAAGAGAAAGTAATGCGGATTTGAAAAATAGTTAGCCAATAAAACGAGATTATGATCTTCAGAAAATAATAACAAAATTGCAAGCTCAAGAATAAAACAGAATTGGCTAAAGAGAGAATGAGAGCTTAGAACTTTAGAGTGTTTGCACGAGAGAATTTGAATTCAATAGTTTTTGTGTTTTTCTCAATGAAAATGATCCACTATTTATAGGAGAAATCTGAGAATTCGAAATTCAAATTGCTTTGACTTTTGCCCCGAAAATCATGGGAGAAAATCACTCAAAGATATTTCAAAATGCAAGTCAAAACATTAAACTTTGACAGCTGGTAGTCGACTCCCTAGGAGTGGTAGTCGACTCCCAGTGTGTTTCAGGAAATCTTGATTCTCAGCTGGTAGTCGACTCCCTACCTTTGGTAGTCAACTCCCAGAGGAGTTTTTTCCTGCGACACAACTAGTCAAACAAGTAGCTAACTCCAGGGTGTAGTGGAGTTTCACTACAAAATTACAAAAACGACTAGCGAAAGCTCTCAAAAATGATTTAAAAGATATTTAAAAAAATTTGAAATCATTTTGTGTGTGTGATTGTCTATACAATTTGGCTTTAACAATACCCTAAGAAAGACACACTACACTCACTATAAACTAGGACACATCTTCGGAAGCTTGATCAACTGATGAAGTGGATATGAGCTTCACTTGAGCTTCTTTGTTCTTTTTGAGCTTTGAGCTTCTTCATTGATCTTAACATCGTTCGTACTTGTCTTTGAGCGTAGATTGCGCTTCTTTGAGTATGTTTAAAGTTTTTCATTTGTCGCATATCCTGCACACTTAATTATAGTGTAGTTAGTACACTAAGCTTTATTTGGTGTGCTCATCATCAAAATCACTTGGGGTGGAATTCAATTTCCATCACTCTCCCCCTTTTTGATGATGACACCCAAATGAAAAATGAAGTAAGTTGAAATATGAAAATACATGAAAGTACACTTACTCCCCTTGCATTGATGCAGTTCTCCCCCTGCATCAAAGCCGTTAGCAAAACAATATAATACATATGATATTTTCATTTTTGCATTTCATATTTTTCTTCTCCCCCTTGTCATCAACAAAAAAAATTAATGACCAAGTATAATAACATTCATATGAATCAAAATATGATTTTCTTAGAGGGGAATTCAATGACTATTCCTGCAAAAGAAATGTTAGCTTATCAACAAATATTTTTCATAATAGATAAGTTCATAGATATGAAGAGGTAGCAAGCATCAACAATATTAGAGTTATTACAGACCGTAAGTTTAAAATCATAGTTTTAAGAACCATTGTTTGAAAAACATTGTTTTGAAAACTTAAGGATGACCTCTGTTCTTCTTCAATTCCTTGATCTCATCAAGGATCATGACAAGCGTGTCCTCCGTCATTTTGTTGCTTTTCACCACGAGCTCTTTGAGGTCGTCCACCTTTTTGTTAAGATATTCAAATCCTCTTTCTTAGGATATCCTCAACTTCCCTATTTTCTGTAAGAGCATCTCTTGAAGTTCAACGATATATGCCTGTGCTTCTTCTTCTTCTTCCTCGCTTCCTTTTTCCTCTTCTCCTTCTTCTTCCTCCTCAGAATCTGAAACAACAATTTTCTTACCTTTTCTGGAGGATGATGATCATCCTTCAGCTGCAAGTTTCTCTTCGGGAATGTTCTCATCAAGATCATGATGTAGGTTCATTCTTCCAAGAACATGAACATAAAATATGCGTTCTGGTTCTAGAATTGTGGTTTCATGATCCAAAGGCACATTATAGCTAATAAACAAGATAGTGAGATAGTGTCCATGTGCTAGAGTGGTTAAGGGTCTATCTGAAGAGGCTGAAGCATAGAGTCCACAATGACTTTGGCCCAATTGACGCGGATGTTCCCTAACATGGCATAGATACATTTGGCCTGCTTCTCAGATAGGATAGAATGACTTCCAGACTTTTGAGTAATATTGTAGGATAATATATTTGCCAGAATTCTTGCCGGATAGTGAAGATCGCTACATGGACGTTTAGTCTGAAAATGCCTTCCTGGCAAATACATTCTCTCTAAAATATTTCCTTCAGTCATTTCTATTTTATCAAGTAACATGCCAGTATATGGAATGCCTAGGGCTTCTCCAAGAGATTTAACGGTAATGGCAAGTTTCGTATCAAGAACTTTGGTGACAAATCGGCTTTTAGCAAGATCGAAATCCATATTAACATAAAATAGGTGCACAAGCCTGTGATAGCAGAGATAAGTGTTTTCAGAGGAAAATAGGTTGGCCAAGTTCTGAAAATCTAGTAAGCTATCAATCCCATAGTTTACTCCATCATCAAGTTTAACAAATCTTTCATGGAGGATGGGTTTCTTAGAGATTTTGACAAAGTGTTCATATGTGGTGCTCCTAAACAGATATGGTAGGATAGTTTCTTTCTCAGAAGCAGATTCAGTTGAGGTTTTTCTTTTCTTGAGAGGCATCTAGATAGATTAAAAACAAGAATTTTACAATACTAGATAAGCAAGGAAATCATGAAGTAAAGATGAATTTTTTTTACCTTGAGTGAACTTGAGAAAGAGATGAAGTTGAGAGAGCTCCAAGCAACCCAAGCACCAAGAGAAATTTCAAGAGAAAGAGGGGGATGGGGTAGAGCTACCCTAGGGTTTCTCTTTGGGGGTTTTAACAAGAGGATGAAGGATGGTGAAGAATAAGAGGCATTGGATCAAGGAGTGAAGGGTTATTATGGAGTTTAGCTTATTGGGTATAAGTTGCCTTTGTGGATATGAACCCATTAACTCCATAGAACCCAATATGAGTTAGTCAAAAACAAAACCCAGAAATCCACATACGCACTGGTAGTCGACTCCCTCATATAGGTAGTCGACACCCTACTGGGTTGAGTCGTTTTCTCATCCTGAGGGGTTTTGATCCAAGTTTGAGTGCATTCTCTGAACACGAAATGTTTTAAAAAGTATAACGCAAACATTTGTAATCATATAACGAAAATAGTAACTTATTTTAAACAAATTTAAAATATATTTATTGTAAAATAAGACGCACAAGAAAGCTTTTGATGTTGATCCTTTACAAAGCGTTGGATCTAGTTTTCTTCCTTTCATTTCTTTAGAGTACCTGAAAAGAAAAATAAACGTTTATGGTACTCTTTGGCTTTTGAGTCCGAGGAGTTAGTCTTTAGGAAGCCAAACCCAGTATGGTTTAATTCCTTCATGAACAATATATTTATAATTTTTGTTTAAATGAATTTGTTGAACAAAGTCTGTAGCGTACCTTTTCTTTCGTTGATCGGACAATTTCTTTGGTATCCAGATGCTCAAAAAATTATCGTTAGAATGATGCATCCTAGTATGCTTAACCCGTTTCATGGTATGATGTGAATCATAACCGAGTCCGGTTTTGCTAGATAAGGCTTTTTGATCATTTATTATACTATCTAGCTTCCTTTTCATTTGTTGAAATTCTCAATAATTTTCATCGTAGCATCGTATTTATCTTTGACAGATACGAGAAGATTATTCAGATTCTCAACCTTTTCATTTACCGATAAAATATCTTTTTTGCAGAGAATCATTCTTTTCTTTAAGGAGACTATTTTCTTTAATGATTTCTTCTTTTTCCTTAGTATTCCTTTTAATATTTCTAAGTGTTTTTCTATGTTCTTTTATGAGCTTTTCATGCATTTTGCATAGCTCCTTATATGCTCCCCTATAATCCATGTCTTCATCATCACTTAATGACGAATCATTGTCACTAGATGAATTATGATGCGAGCTTACCTTAGAGGATGTGGATTCCATGAGGCACATGTGTGCTGTTTCTCTTCTTTCATCATTATCTTATGTTGAGGATTCACCGGACGAGGAATCACGCTCTGGTCGAAGGCTGCGTAAGCTTCCTTCTTTGGTCATCAGAATTTGTTTCTTCCATTGTTTCTCTTTTCATTATTGTCTCTGTTCTTCCCACAATCTCTGGTATCACGATTGTTTTTCTCCAGTGGACATCTCTCTTGACGTGTCCTGGTTTATTGCAACCAAAACAAATAATACCGTTAGTAGGTCTAAAAGAGCGTTTTCCATACTTACTTGTGATGAACTCTTTAAAGTTCTTTGAGATGAAGGCGATATGGTCTTCTTTGTCCGTATAGTCAGAATCTTCTTCTTGGGCTTTAAACGCAAGATTCTTCTTCTTTGGTTTTTCTTCGATCTTCTTATCTTCTTCAAGCTCAATCTCATATGCCATGAGATTTCCTATTAGTTCTTCGATAGTGAGGTCCTTTACATTATGAGCTTCTCGAATGGCAGTTGTCTTTCCCTTCCACCGGGTCGGAGGGATCTTATTATCTTCATTACCTGCTCATATTCGGAAAGTTTCTTTCCTAATCCTGTAAGCTCATTCGTAATATTAGTAAAACAAGTATTCACATCGGTGATACTCTCTCCTTCTTCCATTTTAAAAGATTCGAATTTTGAATGTAAAACGTTTATGCGAGATTCCTTTACCTTTTCAGTTCCTTCGTGACTTACCTGAAGAGTATGCCATATTTGGTGTGGTGTCTCACATTAGGAGACTCGATTGAACTCATTTCCTGTTACGGCGCAAAATAGTGCATTCATTGCCTTTGCATTGAGATTTGCTGTCTTCTTGTCGTCGGCTGACCATTTCCCAAATTCAATGTCGGTGGGTGCGATGTACAGGACTTTAGTAACGGTCCAAGCTTCAATGTCTAATGACTCCAGGTTAGTCTTCATTCGGATCTTCCAGCTAGCGTAGTTGGTTCCGTTGAACGGTGGTGGTCACATGGTATCAGTCCTTCAGAATGGAAAGATGTTGACGCCATCACTTTTGTAGCCTTGCTCTGATACCAAGTGTTGGATCCTGTTGATGGCAAACAACACTAGAAGGGGGTTGAATAGTGTTGTATAGAGATTAAAACTTTTTCTTTCTTTATCAAATTAACACAAAACAAATCCTTCTAATGTGGCCTAAGGTACCAAGTAGAGCGATCTACGCTTGGTTCTTAATCAACAAAGTAATCTTTAAGCACAGAGAGATTTCACAGCACGTAGTCGACTCCCTATGAGCAGTAGTCGACTCCCAGAGAATTTATAAGCACGGTTAAGATAGATAAGATTACAAATATTTCTTTATTCACAGCGGTTATTCTTTGCAATAGATGAACAACAATTAGAAAATAATAAAGTACGTGCAAAGATAAACAAACACAGAAAAGCAATCACAGACACAAGGATTTTTATCCTAGTTCCCCACAACTTTTGGGTACGTCCAGTCTCCGACCAATCCGATACGAGATTTCCACTATCTGCCTTGGCAAATACAAATACCTAACTCCACTCGTTAGGATTTTCAACAGCCTAGTCTTGACCAGGATTTCTAACCGCAACACCTAGACTTGTCTAGGGTTCCAACAACAAAACAATAAAATCGATATCCAATTCACCACAATAAATTGATGGAGATTGGTTTTACACCCAGATTCTATTAGCCAAATAGTAATAGACAAAATTACGTGTAGTGGCTTGATAGAATAAGATTCTAGATCACACAAAGATATGAATGAATTCTTTGTGATCTAGATCTAATGTTTTTCAAAAATCCTTTAAATAGAAATCAAGAGAAAGTAATAAGGATTTGAAAAATAGTTAGCCAATAAAACGAGATTATGATCTTCAGAAAATAATAACAAAATTGCAAGATCAAGAATAAAACAGAATTTGCTAAAGAGAGAATGAGAGCTTAGAACTTTAGAGTGTTTGCACGAGAGAATTTGAATTCAATAGTTGTTGTGGTTTTCTCAATGAAAGTGATCCACTATTTATAGGAGAAATCTGAGAATTCGAAATTCAAATTGCTTTGACTTTTGTCCCGAAAATCATGGGAGAAAATCATTCAAAGATATTTCAAAATTCAAGTCAAAACGTCAAACTTCGACAACTGGTAGTCGACTCCCTAGGAGTGGTAGTCGACTCCCAATGTGTTTCAGGAAATCTTGATTCTCAGTTGGTAGTCGACTCCCTACCTTTGGTAGTCGACTCCCAGAGGAGTTTTTTCCTGCAACACAACGAGTCAATCAAGTAGTTAACTCCAGGGTGTAGTGGAGTTTCATTACGGAATTACAAAACGACTAGAGAAAGCTCTCAAAAATGATTTAAAAGATATTTAAAATGTTTTTGAAATCATTTTGTGTGTGTGTGATTGTCTATACGATTTGGCTTTAACAATACCCTAAGAATGACACACTACACTCACTATAGACTAGGACACGTCTTCGGAAGCTTAATCAACTGATGAAGTGGATGTGAGCTTCACTTGAGCTTCGTTGTTCTTTTTGAGCTTTGAGCTTCTTCATTGATCTTAACATCGTTCGTCCTTGTCTTTGAGCGTAGATTGCGCTTCTTTGAGTATGTATAAAGTTTTTCATTTGTCGCATATCCTGGACACTTAATTGTAGTGTAGTTAGTACACTAAGCTTCATTTGGTGTGCTCATCATCAAAATCACTTGGGGGTGGAATTCAATTTCCATCAAAGTCAACATAGACTAGTCGACTAGTGCCTAAAGTACTAGTCAACTAGGCAGACTGTAAAAGTTACATAGAGTTGTCTAGTCAACTAGTTAAAGTAACTTGTCGACTAGTCGACTAATGCTGACATGGTAGGATGCAAATTTGACGCCGGATTTGATTGTGAATCAAATCCAATTCGTATCCAAGAGTTCCAATGCGAATGAATGTGAATACTCAATCTGAATTAGATTCAACTGTCTCCTTGCCCTATAAATAGGGGGCTATCCCAGCCACTTGAGATACATGGATTATGACATCCCTCATATGAAATAGATCTGATTTTTTTCTTCTCATTCTTCGTCGCTCTAGAAAAGTAAGGAAGGTGGTTTGATTCATGGAGGATTTATTCATCTTGTGATTCATCTAAGGTGCCGGTTGAAGAATAAGAGGAGGTGAACGCGGTGCTTCTAGTCTTCACTGAATGATATTACGGATCAGCGAGTATCGTTTGAGTATATTCGCACAAAGGTGCGACCTTTATGTTTTATTATTCAGTGATATAATTCCTAGATTAGCAGTTGATCTTGGGTATGATGGTTAGTTAAGAAAATTTTGAATTTTTCGTCTTCCGCTGCTTTATCAAAAATTGTTTAGATACTAGCTTCATAACATTACACCTTTTGTTATAAATCGTTGGTGCATGGGTGAATATTTGTCTTATTGGTGCATCTGTTGCTTTCACAATGGCAAGTCGGATGGAATTTCTCCCAACCGTCTTTTGATGCCCAAGTCAGGTCATGAATCATGGAGAGAGTGGTAAGAAAAATGTAGAAGAAATGTTAGGGTCTATGAAGATTTTTTGATGATATATTTGCTTGTTGGTGTTTACCTATTTATATAGGAGCTGTCAAAGGAGAAGTCGACATTCTCGAACACTAATTTGAGGCCCAAGTTAGGGTTTAAGGTGTTGATAGTCAATCAATTATGACTCTAGCATAATAGCTTCCTTTAGGCTCAAGCGAATTGGGACGGTCCTGTAGGATTAAGGTCAAACTCTTCTTGGTTATAAATGTGGCTATTGCCGAATGATCTGTACTAGACCTAAGAGCCGCAATGAGCATGTTAGCATATCCATGTCTCCTTGGGCCTAACCTACATGATGCAAATCATAACACAACTTCAAAGGATCTAGTTCAAGTTCCAATTGGACCAGTTACGCGTTAGCGAGCGAAGAAATTCAAAGATGTACTAAACGGGTTGATTCAAGAGATTTGGGCTCAAGCAAATTCATGGAGACCCAGTGAGCATGAGCCATGTTTTCAACAAAGATGACTCAACATGATTCAAGTTCTAGAAGAACTATACTACTGCTAGATTAAATTCAGCAAGTAAATTGGCATGTTTAGGATTAACCTCTTTTGGAAGGTTTGCATGCCAATAAACTCTTTTTGGAAGGCTTGCATGCCTAGATAATTAATTTTCTTTTCTATTTATGGAAAGCTTGCATGTCTAGTTAATTACTTTCCTTTTCTATTTTTTAGAAGTCTTGCATGCCTAGATAATTACTTTCCTTTTCTATTTTTGGCATGTGATCAGCCAATTAATGAGCTGATTTTTAGACAAAATTTTAGCCTAAAATTTTGGAACTTTCCTTGTTATCTTTAGCCTATTAAAAGGCATCTAAGCAATGGAGAAAGCCAGTTGATTATTCGGTAAAAAATTTCTGAGAGAATTTCTCTTTGGTTCTTTGAAGAACTATTCGAATTTATCGGGAATTTCTTGTGGCGTTCTCCATCGACTTATCAAACGGATTTCCACCACTGTTTGTGGCATCTTCCTTAAACCGAGGTTCTTGTTATGAAATAAATAACGGGTTGAGGTCATATATACCTAGGTTCTTGCTTTTGTCGTAACAACGGGTCGATGTCTCCATCCCAATTCTGATTGTAGAATGATCTTGGATTTCTATTTGTTGTTGGGGCTCGTTATTCCTAGCGGGGTTCGCATCATCTGGTATCAGATCTTTGAGTCTAGATCAGGTTTTCCTATGTTTTTTTTAAAAAACCTTTCTTTTATTTATTCCTTATTCTTTTAGTCTCTAAATTTGTTTTATATACCCTTGTTTAGCCAAATTTCATTTACCCTTTTGTTCTTTCGTATTTTGTATCGAATATCAAAATATAGCTGCTGATTATCCAAAAAAAGGAAGAAGAAGAAGAAGATAGAAAAGAGTCCAAAAAAGAAGAAATAAACAAAGCCAAACAAAAAAAAAGTAAAACGGACTCGACAAATTTTTTTTTGTTATTTTTGATTTTGGTTGTAATCAGCACAACAAATCAAATCACCCTAAAGATCAATCTATGTGTGTGTGTGCGTGCACGCGTGAAAAAAGTCTCACCCCCAAAGAACAATCTTTTCTGTGGAAATTTTGATAATTTCAGACTTCCAAAAATTTAGTCAGCCGTGTTTCTTGTAATCTTCCTTTAAGATCCGAAATTCCTTTATGGGTTCTTGGTGAATTGTTACTGGAAATTCTGTGTAGTGTTTGTTTTAGGTCCAAAAGAACTGAAAGAGAAATTATAGAGTGGATAGAAGCAAGAGTGGTGAGAACATTAGAGGGTTAAATGCCACAAATTTTGAGTGAGAACACAAGGATAGAGTGATTCTCATTCTTGAGTGTAAACAGGTAAGGGATAGAATTGTAAGGTCCTTTTTCTATAACTTTGTTTTTTGCAGCAAACATGTCTCGCACTAGTGCTAAGATCAGTGCTGAAGGTACCATAGAATTACCTAATCGGTGATTGCTCGTGGAGGCCATAATGAGTGAGATGAAGCATGCGATGAAGTTGGAGCTTGAGCAAGTTCATGAATGGCTAGATAAGATGGAGAATAAACTTAGAGAGCAGCCACAAAATGGTCCTAATATACATAGAAGGGAAATATTTCAACCGAGGGTAGTAATGGTTGAAGATGAAGAGTCTTATGGGACTGTTCTTGATAAAGATGAAGATCGATATTCAGTCGTTAGTAATAGGAGACGTTGTTGGTGGTTTAGATAAGCTAGGAATCAGGAAGATAACAACTTGGGTGGTATTAAGGTGAAGATTTTGTTATTTCAAGATAAAACCATTCCTGAAGCATACCTTGAGTGGGAGAAGAAGATAGAGTTCATATTTGACTGCCACAACTATTCCAAAGCAAAGAAAGTAAGATTAGATGTGACTGAATTTTCTGACTATGCTATTACTTGGTGGGATCAGTTTGTCACAAACAGGAGACGAAATAGAGAACAACCAATAAAGACATGGGAGGAGATGAAAACAGTAATTAGAAAATGGTTCATTACTAGTTACTACTATCAAGAGTTGTACAATAAGCTTCAACGTCTTATGCAAGGAAGCCAGATCGTAGAGGATTACTACAAGGAGATGGAGATTTCAATGATTCGGGCTAATATAGAGGAAGATAGAGAGGTTACAATGGTTAGGTTCTTACATTGATTAAATCAAGAAATCCATGACAAGGTAAGTGGAGTTGGAAGACAGGGTGCACACGGCCATCAAAGTGGAGCAATAACTCAAGAGGATGGGTGGTTCAAGTACAGCCCATAACTCTAGTTCTACATCTTAGAAACAGAGTTATACAAAGAACATGTACAAGCCACAAATGCCCAAGACTTAGCCTAAGTCTGAGAATATCTGTCACATTCCTCAAGGTAAATCAAACCCTTCGACCTCTGGAAATCGTGACATTAAATGTTTTAAATGCCAAGTCAGGGGACTCATGGCAAGTCAATGTTCAAACAAGCATGTCATGGTATTTCAAAACAATGGTGAAATTGTGATCGACAATGATGATTCTGACCACGATGACATGCCACCATTAGAGTACGATCTCGTGGAGGAATATTTAGCCCCTGATGTGTTGACATTGGTGGCAAAGAGTGCATTGAGCATGCAAGCAAAAGGAGTTGAAGAAGTGAAATGGGAGAACATCTTTCACACCAGGTTCTACATCAAAGACAAGGTATGTAGTGTGATTAGTGATGGTGGTAGTTGTACTAATGTTGCAAGTACAACAATGGTGGAGAAATTGAGACTTGCCATATTAAAGCATCCGAGACTGTACAAGTTGCAACGGTTAAATGATAGTAGGGATGTAAGGGTAAACAATCAGGTGTTAGTTGCATTTTGGATAGGTAAATATGAAGATGAAGTATTGTGTGATGTAATACCGATGCAAACAAGGCACTTGTTGCTAGGGCGTCCATGGCGGTTTGATAGGCGTGTGAAGCATGATGGCTTTACTAACAAATACTCATTTGTACTTAATCAACGATCAATCACTCTTGTACCATTGACACCACATCAAGTACATGAGGATCGAGTTAGATTGCAAAAAGAGAGTGATCAAAAGAAAGAGAATGATCAAAAGAAAAGGAGTGAAAATCAGAGAGAGGCCGGGAAAAAATGAGAGAGAAAAAGAAAATCAAAATTCAGACATTGAGGGAAAATCAGAAAACAAAATAATTTCTATGCAAAAATGAGTGAAATTAAGATATCAATGTTTTCAAATCAGTCGATGATTGTACTTTTGTACAAAGAGGCATTTTTAAATACTCACGAACTTGACCTTGATTTGCCTAGTTCTGTTGTTTCTCTTTTGCAGGAATATGAGGAATTTTTCCTGAAGAAACACATCATGGGTTACCTCCAATCTGAGGGATGGAACATCAGATTGATTTTGTTCCCGGTGTGACGATTCCAAATCGACCAGCCTATAGGAGAAATCCTAAGAAGACAACGGAATTCAATGGCAAGTAAGTGAGTTGTTGGAGAAAGGGTACATTAGGGAGAGCATGAGCCCATGCGATGTTCCAGTTTTACTTGTACCTAAGAAGGATGGGACGTGGAGAATGTGCGTTGATTGCCAAGCCATCAACAACATAACGGTAAAGTATCGTCATCATATTTCTCGCTTAAATGATATATTAGATGAGATGCATGGTTCTTGTGTATTTTCTAAAATTGATTTAAAAAGTGGTGATCATCAGATTAGAATGAAAGAAGGAGATGAATGGAAAACTGCCTTTAAAACAAAATATGGTTTGTATGAATGGTTAGTTATGCCTTTTGGTTTGACTACTGCTCAGAGCACTTCTATGAGACTTATGAATCATGTTTTGCATGTATTTATAAGAAGATTTGTTGATGTCTACATTGATGACATACTCATTTATATCAAAAATTTGGATGATAATGTAGTACATTTGAAATCAGTTTTAAATGTGCTTAAGAAAGAAAAGTTATTTGCTAACATGAAGAAGTGTACTTTTTGCACAGATAAGCTTGTATTTTTGGGATTGTTGTTAGTGCACAAGGTATACATGTTGATGAACAGAAGATACATGCAATTTAAGAGTGGACAAGTCCCACAAGTGTACGTAATTTTTGTAGTTTTCATGGACTTGCTAGTTTTTACTGGTAGTTCGTGAAGGACTTTAGTAGTATAGATGCACCGCTTACTAAAGTGATCAAGCAGAATGTTGGATTTAGATGGGGACAAGAACAAGAGAAGGCGTTTCAGCTAATCAAAGAGAATTTGACCAACACTCCTTTATTGTCTTTACCTAACTTTTCAAAAACATTTGAAATTGAATGTGATGCTTGAGGTATTGGCATATGCACAGTTCTTATGCAAGAAGGACAACAAATTGCTTACTTTAGTGAAAAACTAAGCCGGGTAGTTTTAAACTACCCAACTTATGATAAGGAGTTGTATGCTTTGGTTCGAGCTTTAGAGACATGTCACAACTACATATGGCCAAAAGAATTCATGATTCGCATGGATCATGAGTCCTTGAAACACTTGAAGGGACAACACAAACTGAACAAACGGCATGCTCGTTGGGTGGGGTTCATTGTTTCCTTACATCATCCTGTATAAGAAATGTAAGGAGAATGTGATCACTGATGCACTTTCTCATATGTATGCATTACTTTCTACACTTGATGCAAAATTTCTTGGGGTTTAGTGCATTAAAAATTAATATATTGATGACCAAGAATTTTGGGAGGAATACTGGGCTTGTGAGAAAACCCCTTATGGTATGTTCTTTAGACTTGATGGGTTTCTGTTTCGAGAGAATAAGTTATGTGTGCCTAATTGTTCCTTAAGAGAGTTGTTAGTGTAGGAATCTCATGGTGGGGAATTAATGGGACATTTTGGAGTTGGAAAGACTCTAGCTGTTTTACAAGAACACTTATATTGGCCCCACATGAAAAGGGATGTTTAGAGAATTTGTGGGAGATGTATCACATGTATGCAAGCTAAATCTAGAGTTCATTACAATGGTTTGTTTACCCCTTTACCAATTCCTAGTGAGCCTTGGGTTGGTATTTCAATGGACTTTGTTGGTAGGTATTGATGTTTTAGACCAATATTAATTTGATGATGATCACAACATTATGTTGTTGCTAATGACTCTCATGTTTTAGTCTCATGATTATCAAATGAAGAATAACATGATTTGGAGACTAATAGCTTAGTGCAAGGACAGACCTCAAGAGGAGCATAGCCAAAATTTGGATCATGATGAAGGGAATCTCATCAATAGGTGCCAAAGCTTGGAAGTTAATGGGGAGCATCAAGGCATCATGAGCTTAAAGATTAGACTCTAAGAGAAGCAATGTAATCCATGTAATTTCATTTACTTGCCTTTTCTTCTTTTTGAGTCTAGGTTTATTGTAATGCCTTGATAGATGGTCATACTCTCATGCATATGCATTTAATCATCTTAGTAAGCCTTAGAATTGTCATGGAATCCAACCCAATAGGTTCATCATCCCAAATGACTCAATTGGAGTCTCTGGCTCTTCAACAGGCGATTGCTGAAGGAAGGACAGGCGACTGGGTGATTCCAGGTGCCTGGCCAGCCTTCTACAGCCGACTGTTGTGTACAGCTCAAGTTAAATATTTATTGACTCTTTCTTGAGCTTTTGGAGCAGGTGACCGAAGTTCATTTGACAGGCATCTGTCTTTCATCAGGCGCATATATATTGTTCTTTAATCGTCTGTGTATCATAGTCTGTAACTTATCATTTCTGGGTTTCGCCCCAGCTATGTGTCATTCGATTGATGTAGAGTGTACAGTCGCCAGTAATTCTTCAGTCGCCAGTAATTCTTCAGGCACCTGGATTTTTCTCTTCAGTCGTCTGAATGCACAAGTGCATAACTTTTCTTTTCTCGGCATCTCTCCAGCTTATGTTTCAGTCGACTGAGTAGAGTTTACAGTCACCTATCAATTTTCAGGTGCCTGGACTTTGCTTGTCAGTTGGCTGAATGCACAAGTGCGTAAGTTGCATTTTTCTCTACTCCTTTCCATCACATGTGATAGTCGCCTGACGAAGCCTTTACAGGTGCTTGCACATAGTACATGTGCCTATGTAGTCTTCTACAGTCGCATGTCCTGTCTCAAATTATAGTCGTTGGGAATAATATATCCATTGATCAGTTGACTACCGATCCTTATACAGTCGACTGTCGTTGCCGTAAAATCCAAGATTCTAGCCGTTGCAGAGTTCTGTCCTTGACTCTAGCTTGGGTTTTATGGGGTTTTAGTGGCTTCTTATAAATAGGAATGGGCTTAGTTCATTTTGAACTCTGGGAACTATCTAAGATCATTAAGGATCATTAAGACACACTCCTAATCTCTCATTCCCTTCTCATGAGCCCATTCCTCTTCATGCTTTAAATCAAGCTCAAGTGAAATCATCTAAGTGTAATCAAGTTCATCTCATCACTTGAAGATCCTCCTCCATGCCTTGTTCTTCATATTGAGTAAGTTCATCTCAAGGCATAGGTAAGAGTAATTTGTTTCATTTTGTGTATTGAAACCCTAGCTTTCTGTGTGAGAGCGAGGTACTCTCTATGTGAGAGTTTAACCCTTGTATAGGGTTGGTTGAGTACTCTCTGTGTAAGAGTTAAAGTCTATCTGTGTGAGAGCAAGGATTGCTCTGTGTGAGAATCCAAATCCTTTGTGTGAGATATCTCTGTGTGAGATTGTATTCACTCTCTTTGTGAGAATCATTGTGGATATTTGCTGTGGTTGGATGTACCCAAGTTTGGAGAACCAGGGTAAAATCTTATGTTTGCGTTTGCATTGATTGTGTGAATTATTCTCCTCTTGCATTTATAATTCCTTATTTGCAAGTTTAATTTTCAATTACACAATTTGTGCTTTTACTCTATTCAGCCCCTCTAGAGTGTTTGTTATTAGTATTGTAAGGCATATAATGTCCTTACAATTGGTATGAGAGCGAGGTTACAGCATACAATAATATTGGCATTCAACGCTTCATCTACGTCTCATGAAGAAGGTCTATCAGCCATTCGACCCCTGCTCTTTAACGGAACCAACTACCAAGTTGGAAGATCAAGATGATGATCTACTTGCAGGGTCAAGACATAAGGAACAAAGGCGAAGAAGGACTCGATCAAATACAATGTGAGGGCAATGAACGCATTTCAGTATGCCCTCACACACAATGAGTTCAACCGCATCTCTGTGTGAAAAACGGCCAAAGAAATTGGTATACGTTGGAGATTTATCAAGAAGGGACTAAAAAGATAAAGAAATCTAAACAAAGCATATTCAAAACTAAATATGAGTTGTTTAAGATGTAGGAACTTGAAAACATCTAGGAGATATTCACAAGGTTCACAGACATCGTGAACGCTTTGGAAGGACTTGGGAAGGTGATTTTCCAAGAGGATCGTGTGGAGAAGATGCTTGACTCTCTTACATCACAACGGGAGTTAACGGCCAACAGGAATTTGGAGGCAAATGACATGTCCACATACACCGTTGAGGAGTGCATTGGGAATCTCATAGCATATGAAGTGAAGCTTCAACACAAGAAGGAGATTCAACCATCCAAGCCCGAGAAACCGGAGAAGCAAAAGCGGGTTGCATTCCATGATGAGAAGGAGCCAATCAAGTGGAGGAAGAAATTCCATCGAGAAGCTTCGAGTGAAGAAGATGGAGAAGATGAGGCTAGCGATGATGATTTCATGGAGCTTGCCAAGAAATTCAAAGCATTCCTCAAGGGCAAGCAAGGTACATCTTTGTCAACGTTTGCCTCTAAGTCTAACAATTCTATTTGTTTCAATTGTAGAGGAAAAGGTCATCTTTCTACCGAATGCCCTTCCAAAACCTCCAAAGAAAATTACAAGAGAAAGGGAAGAAACATTGAAAAGGCAAGTCCAAATTCAAGAACCAAAAGAAGGGACTTGCCGGCATATTTGATGACTCCGATGTGGACACATCAAGTGATGATGATGAAGATGACAGGGAGCAAGCTCACATGTACTTTGCGACGTTCAATAATTCTTCATCAATCTCCTCAAGTTCTAGCGATAAAGAGGTGGAGGCATGGCTCAACCCCAACAAAGAAATGTGCTTCATGTTAGAAGGGGAAGAGTCCACATCAAGTTCTAGCGAGGAGGAATCCGATGAGGAAATTGAGGAGGAGCCAAAGCTATCCTATGAGGAGCTCAAATACCGATACAATATGGGCTCCAACGCGGCAAGTAAGTGCATCGGCTCATATGCTAAATTGAAAGCTAAATTTAAGAATGATGTGAGTAGGATGCATGAATTAGAATCTACTAGTGTAAATAACAATGATGCTTTGCATGTTTGTGACACTAGTGAGAGAGACACACTTCTCTCTCAAGTTAAAGATTTGAGCATGATTAATGAAAAGTTGGTGGCTCAAAATCTTATCTTAGATTCTCGTATTCAACAACTTAAGTTGAAATGCGAAGAGGAATCTCAAAAGCTCATAAGCTTTGTTCATTCTAGGGATTCACTCCACGGTTTGCTTGAAAAACAATATCCAGTAAACCATATAGAAGGTTTGGGATATATTCCGAAAGTGGTGACCAACCCCCCTCTAATTCTTTTTATGGTGTAAATACAAGAAATATTGTTAAAGCACCTAAAAAGAATCACCATGCTTTCTTGTATAACAATAACACCAACAAGAAGCAAGTAAATCACAAGGTGGTGAGAAATAATGAAAATCCTTTATTTTTTGCTAGGAAGTAAAATCCTCACTCAATGCATGCCAAGAAATTCTTTTCTACACCCATGCATACCGCATCCACCCCTCTTGCAAAGGCAAAACCATTGACTAGAAAATCCTTTAGTCTTTGGATTCCCACTAGGTGTAGTGTGAAAGAGAGGAATAGATACATTAACTCTCTGGTTATGGATGTGATCACCTTTTGTGATTACATTAGGAAATCAAACTCTTCTTGGCTTTGGTTCACTAATGTTTAGGTCTCTCACACATGTGCATATTGCATGTGTATTATGCTTAATTTTTATTCTTAGCATACCCATTGATTGTGTGTGAATTTTCATGTTTTTGAAAATGTTGTCAAAATAATTTTTCATGAAAATGGGAATCATGGGGACTATATTGGCATACATGCATGTGTTGATCCATATGTATGTCAATGGAGGAGTTAATATGTTAAGTATGTTTAAAATTATTTCAAAACATAGTTTAACTCTCTTTTTGGGTTTTGATTGTGATCATTATTTACAATTGGTTACTATGGTCTTGACATTAACCCATTGATGGTGCCAACTCTTTTGATGTTATATTCGCTTTTGGCAATAACATTTGTATCATGTTGCATGATTTATCTATATCAATGCTTTGATACATTTAGGAATATGGCTCCAATTATTTTTTCAATTGGTATAGATCCATAGAAGTCAATAATTTGACCCTTTCTATGATCTAGGGGAGCACGAGATAGTGATTGATACCCACTTTTAAATTTTACAATTTGGTATCATACATCTCTTAGTCTCTTGATTATTTGTCATTTTTTTGCTAATTGGAATCGATGATAAGAGTCACTTCTTGAATGTTTGATGTCCACCTTTTTCATAATGACAAGGAGGAGAGAGATATGGATTATGTAAGCCATTCTTATGCATCTACAGGGAGAGAGTTACTCATAGTGTTATTGATTTATTACACTTGGTTCATGCAATCCATGCTTATTATATGTCACCACTGTTCATTATCTAAGTTTACTTCAATTAGTATAATGAGTATTTGAAATTGGTTGTCTATTATTTTACAATTGGTGCATATAAGAAGGGGGCTCATTAGCATTGTCCTTTAATTATTTATGTTTTACATAATGTGTGTCATCATCAAAAAGGGAGATATTGTTAGGTATTGGGTTTTTAGACCAATATTATTTTGATAATGATCACATCATTATGTTGTTGCTAATGACTTTCATGTTTTAGTCTCATGATTATCAAATGAAGAATAGCATGATTTGGAGACTAATAGCTTGGTGCAAGGATGGACATCAAGAGGAGCATAACCAAAGCTTGGATCTTGATGAAGGGAAGCTCATCAAGAGGTGCCAAAGCATGGAAGATGATGGGGATCATCAAGGCATAATGAGCTTGAAGATTAGACTCTAAGAGAAGTAATGTAATCCATGTAATTTCATTTACTTGCTTTTTCTCTTTCCTGAGTCTAGGATTATTGTAATGCCTTGATAGATGGTCATACTCTCATGCATATGCATTTAACCATCTTAGTGAACTTAGGATTATCATAGAATCCAACCCAATAGGTTCATCATGCCAAATGACTCAATTGGAGTCTCTGGCTCTCCAACAGGCTACTGCTGAAGGAAGGACATGTGACTGGGTGATTCCAGGCGCCTGGTCGACCTTATACAATCGATTGTTATGCATAGCTCACGTCAAATATTTATTGACTCTTTCTTAAGATTTTGCAGCAGGCGACCGAAGTTCATTTGACAGGTGCATGTCTTTCATCAGAGGCCTGGATATTGTTCTTTAGTCGTCTGTGTACCAAAGAGCGTAACTTGTCATTTATGGGTTTCACCCCAGCTTTGTGTCAGTTGACTAATGTATAGTGTACAGTCGCCAGTAATTCTTCACGCGCCTGGACTTTGCTCTTCAGTCGTCTAGATGCACAAGTGCGTAACTTGTCCTTTCTTGGCATCTCTCCAGGTTGTGTGTCAGTCGACGGATGTAGAGTTTACAGTCGACTGTAATTTTTTAGGTGCCTGGACTTTGCTCGTCAGTCGTCTGAATGCACAAGTGCGTAAGTTGAAATTTTCTCTGCTCTTTTCCATCCTATGTGATAGTCGCCTGACGAAGCCTTTACTGGCGACTGGACATAGTAGATGCACCTGTGTAGTCTTCTATAGTCGCCTATCCTGGCTCAGATTATAGCCGTTAGGAAAAATATAGCTGATGATCAGTCGACTGTCGATCCTTATACAGTCGAATATCGTTACCGTAAAATCCCAGATTCTAATAGTTGCAGAATTCTGTCCTTGGCCTCTAGCTAGGGTTTTATGGGGTTTTAGTAGCTTCTTATAAATAGGAATGGGTTTAGTTCATTTTGAACTCTTTGGAACTATCGAAGATCATTAAGGATCATTAAGCCACACTCCTAATCTCTCATTTCCCTTCTCATGAGCTCATTCCTCTTCATGCTTTGAAGCAAGCTCAAGGAAAATCATCCAAGTGAAATCAAGTTCATCTCATCACTTGGAGATCCTCTTCCATGCGTTATTCTTCATATTGAGTAAGTTAATCTCAAGGCATAGGTAAGAGTAATTTGTTTCATTTTATGCATTGAAACCCTAGCTTTCTATGTGAGAGCTAGTTACTCTCCGTGAGAGAGTTTAATCCTTGTGTAGGGTTGGTTGAGTACTCTCTGTGTGAGAGTTAAAGTCTCTCTGTGTGAGAGCAAGGATTTCTCTGTATGAGAATCTAAATCCTCTGTGTGAGGTATCTCTGTGTGAGATTGTATTCACTCTCTTTGTGAGAATCATAGTGAAATTTGGTGTGGCTGGACGACCCAAGTTTGGGGAATCAGTGTAAAATCTTGTGTTTACGTTTGCATTGATTGTGTGAATTATTCTCCTCTTGCATTTATAATTCCATATTTGCATGTTTAATTTTTAATTACACAATTTTTGCCATTACTCTATTCAACCCCCTCTAGAGTGTTTTTTGTTAGTATTGCAAGGCATAGACGGTCCTTACATTTGTGTTAGGATTGCCTAGGATTAAACGAGGAAGAGGCTCAATGTTTATGATTGTGAATAGATTTTCTAAAATGGCATACTTTTTTCCATGTCACATAGCGGATGATGCCTTACATATTGCTGTTTTGTTCTTTAGTGAGATTGTGAGATTACAATGCATGCCTAGAAAAATTGTTTCAGATCGAGATGCTAAGTCCTTGAGCTATTTTTGGAAGACTTTGTGGTGTACGTTAGGTACTAAGATGTTGTTTTCTACTACTTATCACCCGCAAACTGATGGTCAAACCGAAGTAGTAAATAGGACTTTGTCTACCTTGTTAAGGGCAATCATTAAAAAGAACATCAAAACATGGGAAGAATGTTTACCACATGTTGAGTTTGCTTACAATAGAGCTGTTCATTCTGCTACTAAAATTTCACCATTTGAAATTGTATATGGATTTAATCCTTTAACTCAATTGGATTTATCTCCTTTACCTTTAACTAAGCATGGTAATTTAGATGGCAACAAGAAGGCTGACTTTGTCAAGCAGATTCATGAGAAAGCAAGACTTAACATTAAGCGAAGAACGGAGCAATACACAAAAAAAAGCCAACAAGGGGCGTCACAAGCTGATCTTGGAACCCAAAGATTGGGTATGGTTGCATATGAGAAAGGAGAGATTTCCAGAACAGAGACGCTCAAAATTGCTTCCAATGGGAGATGGTCCTTTCCAAGTCATAGAGCGTATCAATGACAACGCTTACAAGCTAGATTTACCTGGTGAGTACAATGTAAGTGCTACATTTGATGTTATTGATTTGAGTCATTTTGATGTAGGTGATGATTGGAGGACAACTTCTTTTCAAGAGGAGGGGAACGATGCAAATCAAAGCACAACTTCAAAGGATCTAGTTCAAGTTTTAATTGGATCAGTTACGATTCAAAGATGTACTCAATGGGTTGATTCAAGAGATTTGGGCTCAAGCAAATTCATGGAAGCCCATTGAGAATGAGCCATGTGTTCAACAAAGATGGTTCAATATGATTCAAGTTCTAGAAGAACCCTACTACGGCTAGCTTAAATGCACAAGTAAATTGGCATGTCTAGGATTAAATTTTTTGGAAGGTTTGCAAGCCAATATACTATTTTTGGAAGGCTTGCATGCCTAGATAATTACTTTCATTTTCTATTTTTTGTCATGTGATCAGCCAATTAATGATATGATTTTTAGCCATAATTTTAGACTAAAATTTAGGAATTTTCCTTGTTAATTTTAGCCTATTTACAGGCATCTAAGAAATGGAGAAAGACAGTTGATTATTCGGCAAAAAATTTCTGAGAGAATTTCTCTTTGGTTCGTTGAAGAACTATTCGACCTTATCCGGAATTTCCTATGGCATTCTCCATCGACTTATCAAATGGATTTCCACTACCGTTTGATATACCGAGATTCTTGCTTTTGTCGTAACAATGAGTCGAGGTCTCCATCCCAATTCTGATTATGGAACGATCTTGGGTTCCTCTTTGTTGTTGGGTCTCGTTATTCCTGACGGGGTTCGCATCACTACACGTGGTGTAACATATGTAATCCTAGCAACTATAGGAATCTGACTTAGAATTGAAAGAAGAGAAGACCTTCGTGAATAAAATATATTTTTGTTACAAGATTATCAATCAATCCATGGTGCTTAAAATAAAAACTATCAAAACTATAGAGAGATCAAGAGATGAGATGAGCTTGTAATTTCCAATAGTTGTGAGCAAAAGAACAAAAAAAGACACATTTTTCCATCAGTCTCATTGTCTTTGCCTCATGATCAAAGAATGTCATGCACCTCTGATTTATATCGTGTTCTTTTGGTTTTTTTTAAAGAGAAACACGAACACAAATACACATCCCCAAAAAAATCATACAAATCAAAAAACAAAATAAGAAATAAAATAAAAATAAAAAGGAAAAAAATTGAAACAAAGTATAAAAAATAAGAAATAGAAATGGGAAAAGGAGGTAGCACGAGTTGGACACCTATAAATGATTTAGATCACGTGATGATCGAGCCAATGATGCAAGTATGAGCTAATCTCACTATCAACACTTCTATTGTAAATTTAAACCACATCCCAAATAACTAACTTACTGGTATGTTTTGCACGGAATTTTTTTTATTTGGTTGTAGTGTGTGATCAAATTGTATTTTGCACTTCTATGACATCCCACTTGAAGTCACAACAATAAAATTAATCAACAATAAAATTAATGAATAATGTGGCTTTTTATACTGCGTGAAAAGGAGAATGTGTCACGTCATCGTACATAAAAGATCTCTCGCATGTCATATGATGCTTTCATGTGTTTAACTAGCAAATGAAAAGACTTGAAGAGGTTTGCTTAGGTAATTAATAAAATCAAGGATGATAAATTAAAGTGTTAAGATAATGGTAAACCAATGTCAAGTGATACAGCATTAATGTTTTAAAAGGCATACAATGATCGTTGATGGCCCAAGTTAAAGCCTCCACATAAACCCCACACTTAACACCAAAAAGTAATCAAAGTTGTGATTGAATTTTAGAATTTTTAGCATCAATCATCCTTTGCTTTCTTACCTCCTGCTCCTCATCTGTATGTTGCTTTAATTTCAATGCTTTTCTGCACTCCGTTTTTAGTTGTTGTTTCCTTCAAAACTCAGGGAATTTAGCCGGCAAAGAATATACAGGAGCACAAGCCATCCGAATTTATTATCTATTCTGTCTTTTCATTCTTTTTTCCCCCTCTGCATATCAGAAAGAAAAAGAACAAAATTTGTTGGCATACACTGAGAGCTAGAAACAGAATTTGCTGCTACATTGAAGGCTACATAGAATATATCTACTTGGTATGGTACCAATCATGAGTGAGCAATAATTGAAAACTTTAGAACACTGTCAACTTGCGCAGCAATAATCAACCTTTCCCACGAAAAAATTAAAGAGCAAACAAGCTGCATTTAAAAAAGCACATAATGTGCTTCTTATGTAGGAAGTAGAATCTCATTGTTAGGCACTTTGTACCATGCTTTGCAGGCATCATTCTTCAGTCATCTTTTAGATGATGAGCACCATTTATATTGTTTTTCTTGTCATAAAACATAAATTACCAAAAAGCGAAGAATAAATTTGTTGCATTGCCTTCTAATAAACATTTTTCAGAAGGTCATCTGATATCGATTAACCTTCTTAAAAATATTCACTTAGCAAAAGTGAAGATTTTGTCTCTAAGCTGTTGCACTGGTACATTGCCGCCCATTCAAAGTCTATCTATCTATCATCTCAACCATGAGGGAATATATCACTTTGTTACTGCTTCTGCTTGTGTTGGCCTCCAATTGGCATTGCAAGAGTCAACCAAGAATAATGAAGACAAAGTCACTATGTCAGTTTGGTTCTATAAATGGTGGGAATACATTAGTGCCTTCAAGATAGCTCAGAAATAGCTGGAATCTTGTTAGTTGCCATTGATTGTGCATGGTGTCAAGGTGGCCATCGGGCCGGTCCGGCCTATTTATTTTAATTTTTTAAAGTAAAATAAATTCACAAAAAACTTAAATGTTTCTTTAGAGAAAAGTTTTGATTTGATATTCAGCATTGTGGCATGCATTTATATAGCTATAGAAACGGGCGTAAAAGGAACGTTAATGTGAATTGATTAAATATGAGAATGATCGTGAACCGTCAAATTATAAAATCGGAAGATGGTTTCAAATATTTATTACAAATATATTTATGGCATCATATTTAAGTCTCTTCTTTATGGAGACAATATCTCATGCCTATTATGTCACTGTTATTCCTTATATAGCTAATTTCAAATTCAAATTTCTTTCTTATTCAATACCATAAAATTTCAACATTTCTTTAGTGAAACTCATGATTTCTTTCGTTTTTTCCCTTTATAAAATTCTTTCCTAGTCTGTTCTCAATTTCTTTATTACTTGCATAATATTAATTTGTGTTGTGAATGGAAATAACCAGAGTCGGTTAGGATTGCGGGTATCTTAGAGATACGCCCATATCTATGTATTCGATGTATCTACTCTCCTACCATGCCTATAAATAAAGGGCTGGGGGTTCCTCCCCCAGTAGTTGATTCATAACACGTTATCAGCACGACTCTAAAAATTTTCCTTTCCACAAAATTTTCTTTCCGTTCGTTGCGAAGGCGAAGGCGAGACGGGAGATCCACGAGCGCGGTGCAAGGCTTCCTCCATCAAGGGTCGTCATCCGCGTAGGGCTTCGAGCAACCGTCGCTATATCCGGAGGACGGATATAGAGGTAAAAACACTAAAAACGATATTTTTAATCATACGTATGATTACCCCTCCCCTAGATCTCGCAAGATCGATATGGGGATTATTTGTCGCCTTGAAAACGACGGACTTTTCATCCCAAAAACTCAATTTTTAGGGCTAAAACCCTAATTTTGATATCTCCGGCGGATAGCCGTCGCCGGAAACCCCCCCCCCCCCCCCCCCCCCCCGCCGGAACCCCCCCTCGCCGGAACCCCCCACCTTGGCCGCCTCCCCCTGCAGGGGGGGCGGCCCCCCTTGGCCGCCTCCCCCTGCAGGGGGGCGGCCCCCGCCGCCGCCCCTGCAGGGGGCGGCGGCCTCCGCGGCCGCGCCCCCCTGCAGGGGGGCGGCGGCCTCCGCGGCCGCGCCCCCTGCAGGGGGGCGGCCCCGGCCGCTCCCCCCTGCAGGGGGCGGCCTCTGCGGGGGGCGGCGGCCCCGGCGGCTGCGCCCCCCTGCAGGGGGCGGCGCCGGCGCCGGCCCCCCCCAAAAACCCTAATCTGAAAAAAAAACTGATACAGCCTGTGGGCCTGAAGCCCACAGGCCGGCTGTGGGCTTCAGGCCCACAGGCCGATTTTTCTTTAAAAAAAATTCTATGGGCCTGAAGCCCATAGGCCGACTGCGGGTTTTCAGACCCGCAGGCTGTTTTATCTGGAAAAAAAGGGGGGGAAGCAAAGGCTATTAACAAGCCTTAAAAGGCAACTTGCTAGCCTAAAAATTAATTTAAAAGGGGGATTTAAGGGCAAAATATTCGTGAAAAATCACGGTAAATTACGGGACAAATATCGGGCAGGCGAGGACTTTTTGGGGATTCTTGGGGGGGCTTTTGGGATGATGAGGGAAACTTTTCCCTCTGACAAAGAAAATGTTTATTTTGGGCTCTTAATCAATTTAATTGATTAAACCCATTCAATTTACAACCTTTGCATTGTAATGATTTTTTCTGCAAAAATCATATTTACATGCTTTGCATCTCTGGTATATTCTGTTGGATATTATATGCGTGGTTGTGCATTGTATTTAAAACTTAATAATTAGGAAGATCCTGCGACCGCTCTGCCGTTAGTAACCTAACCTAACGGTGTATGACGTTGCCTAGTGGTCCAATAATTATTAAGTGTTTAAATTATTTATCCATCTCTGCGAATATTAAATGCCTGTGATGCCTGTGATGAAAATGTCTGATGAAAATGTTGATGAGCACAATATTTCTGCATGAATTGCTAAATGTGGTTTTTGGATCGGCCGTTTAGTCCCACAGTTTATTTCCCGCACTTTTCTTTTATTTTTGAGAGAAATTGTAGTGAGGAATCTATGTAAATGTCAAAGAAAGAAGACCAACTTCCCATGGAGACGGAGGCCACGCTTGAAGATTGAGATATCATATGGGACCCACGTGGTTTCCAAAGTTGTATTTTCATTTTCTTTAAGCTGCAAATTTGTATAATTTGGACTGTGGACTTTTTTGGACTCTTTCTTGTGGGACTGGCCGATCCACACATTTAGTTTTTCGCTAAATATTGCCTCCGCATGAAAATATTTTCTCTGATTAAATATTAATTCATGCATGTTTGTGCTCTGCTAGATAAATGGCTAATATTGCAAGCGTTAATTTCGAAGTACTGGAAGCATCAGGTAGAAACTATCTAAGCTGGCAGCTAGATGTAAAGTTTCACCTGCGGGCAAAGTCCCTCATCGCTGCTGTGCCTGAAAAAGAAAATGTTAGCGATATAGAGAAGGCGCAAGCCATCACCTATATTCACTGCCATTTGGATAAGACCTTAAAGGCTGAATACCTTACGGTCGAAGATCCACTTGAGCTATGGACTGCCCTTGAAGACAGGTATAAACATCAGAAAGATGTTATACTTCCAAGGGCACGATATGAGTGGGAGAACATGAGACTACAGGACTTTAAGTCCATTGCTGAGTACAACTCAGCACTTTTTAGCATCACCTCACGCCTGAAGTTGTGTGGTGAGAATGTCTCAGAAGATCGCATGCTGGAAAAGACGTATACGTCCTTCCATGGAAAAATTGCGATACTCATGCAGCAATACCGTGAACACAGGTTCACCAAGTATTCTGAGCTGCTGTCATGTTTACTCATGGCTGAGCAAAACAGAGAGCTTCTTCTCGCCACTCACAATATGCGCCCTCCCGGCACTGCCCCCCTACCAGAAGCTCACCATTGCTCTTCCTTCAAAAAGAAGAGAGATAATAAAAGAAAAGAAAGACCACAGAAGGGGGGGTCAACAGAAAAATGCCAATGGCCATGTACAGCAGCAGCGAAATAATGAAAGTAAGCGGAAGTTCACGTGGCACAGAAATGACAAAAATGATTCACCCCCACCCAAGAGGGAATGGGAAGACCAGTGCCATAATTGTGGCATGAAAAGCCACTGGTCCAAAATGTGCCGAACTTCGCAGCACCTCCAGGATTTGTATAAAGAGAACAAGTAAAATAAAGCTGAAACAAACCTGATGACCTCTGATGCTCCAGTCAAGTTTTCAGTTGACAACTTCGAAAATGATGACTTGCTTGATTAGCCTTTATTTTTATCTTAGCAATTTGTTTTGAGAATAATTTATGAGAGCATTTTAATTATGAAATTTGTTCTAAATGAAAATGTTTATCTGAATATGCATGTGCCTAACGATTCATCTTTTAATAGATGAAACTGCTCTCATAAATAATTAGTAGACAATAAACACGTACGATCTCTTTCAATACAAAGCCCAATATCAGGGCTATATTGAAGATCCAGGGAATGCAACACTGTTGCCCCCAAACGACACAAAAATAAAGGATGCACTAATCCCTCCGAATTCCAAAAGAAACTTTCTAAGTTTCAAGGACATCCGTTTCAACGGATTCCACTTGGAAACAGCAAAAATAAATGAAAAAAAAAATTACCGTATGCAACGTCTCAAGAAAAAGGAGTAAAATCCACACTTGAACGTTTTGAGAGCCTTATAGGCCTCCACCATACGAAGATTCGGAGAAAGGAAGCAGAATTAAACGGAGCACCTGAAGTGCCCGACATCAGCCGAGTTTTTACTCCGGCATGATGGACTTGGCCACCCTGGATTTCTGATGATGCATCGCATCTTATCCTATGGGTATGACTTGAAGAACCAGAAGATTCTTCAGAAGGGAAAAAATCCCTCGCATCCCTTACTATAAGGGAAAACTAATTGCAATGCCATCTACACGATAAGTTGAAAAAGAATCTCCACGCTTCCTCAAAAAGAATAAAAGGAGATAGATGTGGATAAAATCCACCACCCCTAGTGGGCTATTTCAGTACTTCACTGTACTGATAAATGCATCCTCAGAATAATCGTACGTGTGTCTACTACAGACCCGTAACTTAGCTTTTCCAAAGCTATTGGCACAAAAATAAAAATGTTGCGGGCACATTTCCCAGACAATAAAATGTTGTAAATAAGTCTGGTTAATGTTGGGAAATATACCTCCCAGTCTTTTCAAGAGTACTACCAATCAACGGGAATTGAAAATGAACATACAAGTGCCGCATGTTCATACCCAAAATGGGTCGGCAGAGTCACTGAAAAGTAGACTCCAATGGACTGAACGTCCATTAAATCCCGATTGCCTATGGATGCATGGGGACATGCAAACTCTGCATGCTGCATCGTAAATGAAAATAAGACCCTCTGGAGGTCAGAGTCTCCAATGCAATTTGCATATGGAATGCCATCGAACATTTCTCATCTGAGAATCTTCGGTCGTGCAGTCTTAAATCCCCATTGCACCACCAAAGAGGACCAAAACGGTACTCAACGTCGCCTAGGTATCCATGCAGGGTTTGACTCACCCTCACTTATAAGATACCTAGAACCCCAAACGGGGGACGCATTTAAGGTACATCTTGAAGACTGTGATTTCGATGAGACGAGTTTCCCAAAAATATGCACAGATACTAGAAAATCTGGCGCGAAGAAAATTATAACGTGGGATACAAAAAGTTTGACCCACTATGATCCGGTAACAATACAATGTGTAGATGAGATCCCGAAGATCCTCCACATACAGAACACTGTCTACCAATTACCGGAATCATTTATTGACAACCAGAAGATTGTCAGATCACACATCCCTGCTGCAAAAACTCCAGATAGGATTGACATCCCCGAGGATGGATTCAATCCACCAGCAGCAGAAGTGGCTGATCCTCAACAGAAAAGAGGCTGACCACCAGGCTCCTAGGACAAAAAACTCCTGGAGACCTTAAGACAATACTACCACAGGACAATGAGCTCATGTCCACACCATCACCCTTCCCGGAATCCACTGCAGAGGAATTGCCGGGAAAAAGTGAAATTAAGTAAATGTTGTACGTACTGGGGAGGTATTGGACAGATAGAACATAAATTGTCGACAATGTATTCACGTATCATATTGCCATATACATCGCAATGGCGATGATGTTTGTAAATTATCGTTTCACACTCCGTTGCTAGAAGGCAAACGTAGAGATTGGCCAAACGTGGAACGTGGCAATAAAAGATGAGCTGGACTCACTTATGAAACGTGAAATGTTCGGACCTGAAGTCCAGACACTAAAAGGTGTCAAACCTGTGGATAAAACAAAGTATTGCAAACATAAGAAAAATAAATACAAAATCGTATGTTATACGGTACAACCTATAGCCCAAGGAAAATTTCGCTGAAACTAGGGATCGAACAAATTCAAATGAGCATGTCTCATAAATGATGCATCAGTCTCCCTAAGTTATCAAAAGCAAATACCTTACGATTTGGCGAAGGAAAATTTTGGATATACTGTTATTGGATGTTGTGACGGCATACCTTCGTGGATATCTTGTAAAGATAATTTCCACATTTCCTTAAAATGCCTGAATAGACTTCGGGACGTCTATTCAAGAAAAACAATAAGTATAAATAAATGTACAACCAAGAGAATCACTTGACAAGTCAATGATTCCTACTGAAGGTTGTCTTTGCATCTGTGCAAAGAACAGGATTAGAGATCTTAGTTGTAGACAACTAACATCTCATCGGATCTCCTGAAGAGAAAACCGAAATAAATGTACAAGCCTGACTTTTAAACATGAAATAAAAAGACCTAGGTAAATATAAAGTCATGGCTCATAGAATCCTGTTACAAACGCCCAGAAGTGCGTTGGAGATATTAAAAGGACCATTGTCATCCAAAGTACACCTACGGTGGTACACTTACTGGATGAACAAAAAGAACCCTTCAGCTCGCTGGAAGAGGGGGAGGATATAACTGGTCCTAAAGTCCCTTATCTTAGTGCAATCATGCACTCCTGGCTAACTGCATGTGTCCCGGTATAGCAATTGCAGTAAACTCATTAGCCAGAGATAGTTGGCACCTAAAAAGGGCCATTAGACCTGAGTGAATCCTTCTGCGCTTCCTCCAAGGGTTGAAATATTTGGACTTACAAAATGTAGTAGCATCCTCCAATGTTTATGCAAATGCAGGTTTCAGGTCCAGTCCCTATGCTGAGAAATCACAGAACGGGTACCCACAGTGGGATGGCCATCCCCTGCAGATCTGCAAAGCAACTTATGAAGGCAACATCATCCTATCATTCCGATATCCTCACCATTCCAGAATCACACCAATGGTGTATTTGAGGGCGCCTGGTGGTACATCACATCCCAGTGACGACTGGGATAGAGGCTGGTTCTGTGGAGCTGACCATATAGTCTAAAGACCACATCAGAGGCGACGAAACTTAGCAACCTCTTCAGAGTTTCTGGATTCAGCAGCTGCTTGATGGTGATAAAATTTGTAATCTGTGTACATTTTCGGAATATTGTAAATAGGAGTGATGAGATAAGCCTACGAGATCTGAAAGCCTAAGAGCTTTTACAGATCAGGGGGAGTTGACAGAATTTGTACTCTTTTCCCTTAGCTATGGTTTTTTCCACTGGGTTTTCCATAGCCAAAGGTTTTAACGAGGCAAATCACATCAACTCTGGATCCTAAAGTATCCACCCCTCAGTGACGCTCAGAATCCAGAAGTATTCATGAGCAGAGTCACTTGTACAAATCAGAGGGAGTTAAAGAGCGTTTGCACTCTTTTTCCTTTACTATGGTTTTTCCCACTGGGTTTTCCATAGCTAAAGGTTTTAACGAGGAAAACCTCACCAACTCAGGATCCCGAAGTATCCACCCAATGTGAGACTCTTATTACGCTCAGACTCCCGAAGTACTTTTCCTTAACTATGGTTTTTCCCACTGGGTTTTCCATAGCTAAAGGTTTTAACGAGGCAAACCTCACCAACTCAGGATCCCGAAGTATCCACCCCGTGTGAGACTCTTATTACGCTCAGACTCCCGAAGTACTCTTGAGCGGAGTCCACACCTATGGCTGGATAAGGGGGAGTGTTGTGAATGGAAATAACCAGAGTCGGTTAGGATTGCGGGTATCTTAGAGATACGCCCATATCTATGTATTTGATGTATCTACTCTCCTACCATGCATATAAATAAAGGGCTTGGGGTTCCTCCCCCAGTAGTTGATTCATAACAATTTGCTAATTATGGTTCTTACTATTTTAAAATTATTATGAATAGGCCCATGAGGCATATTGGGTATCCGGCCCATCATTGAAAGTGATGTATATGAGGGTAGGGGGGCTCTTAACCCTTTACACCTATCACTCTACTTTTACCTTCACAACACGTTATCAGCACGATCACGCTCGTTGGAAAAGGCGACGACGCTCAAGGAAGGAAATCCATCAAACGCTCAGTTTTAAGAAAATCGTATTCTTCTCAACAGGGAGCGAAAAGGGCATCCTTCATCAACCATCGTCTAGATTTCCTTCTCGAATCTAGAGGTAAATTCTCAAAATTTTTAGATCTAAACTTTCTTTTCCAGTAGGTCTGCATGTTTTAAGATCCAAATAGTTTAAAATCACAGTAAAAATCGAATTTTTTAGATCTAAATGTCTAAAAACAGTAAAAATCGATTTTTTATCTTAAAAATCAAAATTTTTTTAATACGCTCCATGGCCGTGCCCTCGTGCACTGCCATGCCATGCACAAAAGGGCATGACCGGCCGCGTCCAAAAGGGGGCGGCGGCCGCGCCGCCGTGGCGCGGCCAGCCGTCGCGACGGCCGCCGCGGGCCCCACTTAGGGTTTTTCCGAAACCCTTACCCTTAACGGGCCAATTTTTAGGGGAGGCCCAATTAACCCTATTGGGTTGTGTTCATGGCCCAAAAGCTTGGAAATTAGCCCACTTACACATAATTTTTATTTTTTAATTTTTGCCTCAAAAGCCCAATAATTAAACAAATTTTAATTTTGTGATCGGGTTAAGCGGAAAGATAAAAATAAATAAAATGGATCAGGATTAAAAAGTTTTTCAAAAGCATTTTTTAGCACGTCACTTTCTTTTTAGATTACTTATTAATCTTTATATGCATTTGATATAATTCTCTGTGTGGCTGTATATTTTTATATAAAATCTGCATGGATGTGCTATTAGACTATGATTTTAGGGATCAGCCAGGTTTCCGACACTTTACCTTATTGCAATTTTTTCCTTTTTGTGAGCAATTTGTAAGTGAGGTTATATATGTAAAAAGAAGCTGAAGGACCACCCCAATGAGCTGAAGGCGCTAGCATAAAAAAAATGGGCTTCTCTCAGAAGTTACCGAGTTGTATTTATTTTTATGCACTTTTTGTTTAATGGGATGTAATTTCAGACTTTCTTTAGTGTCACTGGCTGATCCTCATAGTTCTAATTTATTTTCATTGCATATACATTAAATGCGTGGTCATTTACTTTAAATAGTTAAATAACTCATGCTATTTTAATATTAAAATGAAAATGCATGCGTGGATGTTTATTTTTTTTAAATAATTCATGCTATTTTAAAATGTTGCAAGATCGCATGCGTGGATGTTTACTTTAAATAGTTAATTAATTCATGCTATCGTTTGTTTATGTTGCTAGATTGTTTAAATGGCCAGACTTGCGAATGTCGATTTTTCGGTCATGAAGGCTAATGTGTCGAACTACTTGAGTTGGCAGTTGGACCTGAAGTTCCACCTACGTTCTACTGGGTTCAGTCTAACACCCACTGAAAAGGCAACAACAAGTATAGCCGCAGCTTAAAAGGATGCTTCTAAAGAAGCCCCTAATGTAGAAGAAGTTTCCGATATACTTAAGGTGAAAGCCATTATTTATATCAGGAAACATTTAGACTCGACCCTGAAGGACGAGTATCTTACTTTAGAGGATCCTTATGAACTGTGGAACGCACTTGAGGAGAGGTACAGACATCAAAGGGATGTCATACTCCTCCGTGCGCAGTACGAGTGACTCACCTCTGCATACAGGATTACAAATCCGTTGCAGAGTACAACTCAGCACTATTCCGTATCACCTCACGCCTGAAGTTGTGTGGTGAGAATGTGACTGAGAATATGTTGCTAGAAAATCACGAGAAGGACATGATCCTCATGCAACAGTACCGTGAGAGGAAGTTCACTAAGTACTCTGATCTGCTCTTATGTCATGCCCCGCTTCCCAAAATGACGGAAGCAAAACGTGACAAGGCCCGCTTAGGCCGGAGCTGTGAAGCTCGGACCCAATGAGCGTCTGTGTGGTACTCCAAGATGAAGGAACAGGTCCCTGCAGGTTAGTACGGAACAAAAAAAGTACTAAAAGAGATGCATTCATTTTATTCAACAGATATCCAGAAAAATACGGGGAGTCTAAACAAAAGCCAACACGGCTACAAACAGCTGAAAGTAAACTAATGGTGCAAGCACCCAACCTAGACAGAAAGTAAACGGTGCTACGCACCCCAACTAAACTGCAGTAAAACCTCTGAATCAGCAACGTGAAGATCTCCAGCTCTGGTCCTCCTCTGGCACGTACTCTGGGTCTGCGTCCTCCGGCTCTACGTCCTCCGCCTCGTCAATGTACTCTGGCTACACACCTGACGTACAGCACCAAAAGAGGGAACTGTATGTCAGGTAAAGTCTACAAAAGAGGTCAGACCCTACTGCAAGTGTACCGAACTATTAAACATCAGTTTACTGGTTGATTAGCATGCTGGGGTTATAACAGTGTAACAAAAAGGAAGTAACGTAGCAGGAAAGTAAAGCGTAGCAAGCAGTAGTCATAGCGTGTGCTACCGACTACGGGACTATCCTAAGAGTGACGGGACAAGATGTTACAAGAACAGCAAGACAGGACAGGACACAACAAGACAATACACGTGTGACTCGAAGGGTTCACGCCTTACGGTTTGAGGGGGATCAGACCCTCTCCCCGTGCGCACGCTCAACCCTACCCCAAACCCAAGTGCTCAAGACAAGACAATATAGGGCCACTCACTCTGCTAGGTGAGTGCCTCTATCCCCACGGTCGGTAGCGTATCTCTCACTCTGCTAGGTGAGCGACGGACGCCTCGTAGGTGAAAACTGTACTACTGTAAAGGACCACTCACTCTACTAGGTGAGCGTCTCAATCCTCTCGGTCTGCTGGGACACTCACTCTGCTAGGTGGGTGCCGAGCTTCCCGTAGGTGTTCCGTAACAAAGATCACCCACTCTGCTAGGTGAGCGTCTCGTTGCCCACAGGCTACATAAGACACGACGTGCAAGATGTTCATGACATGGCAAGGGCAAAGTTGTTCTAGGGTGTCCACACACACGCACATGCAGATGAAACCTATGGTAGCAGTTGTTGTTGATTCTAGGGGGTCCACACACATGCATCCACAAGATAACCCTACGGTGTCAAAAGTTGTTGTTGCGCTCAGACTTCGTCGTCAAGTCTAAGTCGTCCGGGCGTCCCGAACGCTATCATTTCACGTCCGGTTCTATTGTTCACAGTCTAATAGTTCTAGCAGTTTAAGACCAAGGCACGGCCAAAAGCGCAAGTGAGTACACTTGCC